>CM019064.1:407085241-407333637 GCA_009667805.1 Leptobrachium leishanense | reverse complement strand
TGGAATCAATCAGGCTGGCTGATTAGGTGCACCTGTAGTGCAGAGCTAGCTGAGAAGTCTGGTTTTAAATCTAGGGCAGCACCTTTCATGTGCTGCCCAAGGAATGTCAGTGCGCAGCAGCTTTAGTTTTGCGGCGGCGGCAATTGCGAGGGCCATGACAGTGCCTGGCGCTGTGTCCCTCCTCTAAAATGCAGCCAGTGCCCTGCGAGCTGCATTGTTTCTGCCAGGTCAGGGAGCAGACTCCCCCACGGTGCTGGAAACGGAAGCCTCCTTTCTCTCTTCTCCTGGTCCCTTCCTCCTTGCTGGCGTCTGTCCCCCTCTGATGTCAAGAGGAGGGCTTGCCAAAAGACTTCTACGCTGCCGCCCAACCCCCAGCCTCCCCAGCAGTTCCAGACAGTGTGTAGTGCATCCTGGAAGGTGAGCAGGTGGAAATTTAAGTCCTGGCTGCATTGCTCTGCAGGGATTCAGTGACAGGGAGGCCTCAGAACAAAGAAAAAAAACTGCTGCTTCCAAATACACTTCAAAACAGCATTTATAAATATTAGATCTGGCAACACAGGTATGTTCCCCTGGTCCTGCTGTTACTACCATGTGGGGGTCTTCTCAAGGTCAAACACCCTCTAATTGGAGTCCCCCAATAGTATTCAAACAGTACTTGGTGGATAGTGGAGTTTCATTGCTGTGGAGCTTATACACACTGCGTATTACTGTGAGTTTCATTGCTGTGGAGCTCATACACACTGTGCATTACTGTGAGTTTCATTGCTGTGGAGCTCATACACACTGTGCATTACTGTGAGTTTCATTGCTGTGGAGCTCATACACACTGTGCATTACTGTGAGTTTTATTGCTGTGGAGCTCATACACACTGCACATTACTGTGAGTTTCATTGCTGTGGAGCTCATACACTCTGCGCATTACTGCGAGTTTCATTGCTGTGGAGCTCACACACACTGCGCATTACTGTGAGGTTCATTGCTGTGGAGCTCATACACTCTACGCATTACTGCGAGTTTCATTGCTGTGGAGCTCACACACACTGCGCATTACTGTGAGGTTCATTGCTGTGGAGCTCATACACTCTGCGCATTACTGCGAGTTTCATTGCTGTGGAGCTCACACACACTGCGCATTACTGTGAGGTTCATTGCTGTGGAGCTCATACATACTCAGCAAAACTGTGACTTTCATTGCTGTGGTGCTCACAAATGCTAGGGGATTATCCACTCAGTGCCAGCGTTGCAAAAAAAACCCCAGCTAACTGCACTGCAATACAGACTTTTCTTGCAACAGAGGCACTTAGTGGATAACTCCCATAGGGTTACAACAATAGTTGTAGTTCATTTAAAGGGACCCAGTATAAACAAATATGGTTCCCTTTTATAGTGTCTTCCTTTAAGTGAGCTACAACTATTGTTTATTAGGACACAAAAATAGTCATAATAATCAGTTTTTCCCTGGGCGTGAGAGTACCCCCACCTATTTTTCCAGAAAAAAAGGCACTGGGCAGGAGTAAAAGTAGAAAATAACAGAACACTAAAGGGAACCCTGGATCTGAATAGGGTCCTTGGGATGGCTGTCTACCTAGGGTAGGGAACCTCACAAGAAACACAGAACAAGAGAACAGGAAGGGCAAGGGTTAACCCCTTCATCACCAAGTGATTTCCCAAGAAAAAACATGTCAGAAACCAGTTGTTTTTTGAAAAATCTTTTTTAATAAATTGTACAGTAAAACATACCCATTACTGTAATAACCTATTTGGCCAGTAGATGGTGCCATCTACTGCCAAGTTGAGTTACAGACGTTTTAACAGCAGATCTATTTTCTTCTATCTCTCCTGCATCGGCTGCTGACAGCTTCTGAAAGCCTGATATTTCAGCTGCCGATTTTACAGTTTTACCTCTTTGGGCATTATGCACACATGGCTAAAACTTTGGCGGCACCATCTAAAGCCCAAAAGCTAACGAAATTCATTTGCAGCAAACAAATTTCATTTGCTTTTGGGCTGCAGATTAGTATATTGAGATATCTCGATATCGGGGTACCAGATGGTGCCTTTGAAGCCCGAGATATCTCGATATTGGTAGTGAAGTGGTAAAGGGAGAAAATAACAACAGACTACACCCAGCAGTAAACTTAAGGGAACCCTGATCTGAATATGGTCCGTAGGATAGCCGTCTAAGCTAAGGGAAGGGAACCCCAGTGCTGGGTGACACACAGGACAAGAGACTGGACACAAAATAATAAATCCAGAGACATAGTCAATGGACAAAGCCAAATTCATACACCAGAGCGGGTCTTCATACAGAATCCGAGATCAGAAGCGCTGGATATTTATGGAGGACATGGCACTGTATGAGACCTCAGGCCAGACCAGCTGCAATGGAATCCAGGAGCAGAGAGGGGGGAATGGATTAACCCAGATAGGTAATAGTTGGCCCGGATCGCTCTCACCATCAAGGGGCAGGGCTGAAAACGCGACATGAATTGGGAATTCTAGGTAAGAATATTGTGTTGTGATCACAAAAATTCCTGCATTCATTGGTTTAGTGATTTTTCTTTCACGGCTGTCTCTTTCTCGAAGTATTGAATGCTCCCCTGTATAAACCCTTGCACAAGGACTAGGGGATTAACCCCATTCACTACCGTGATCGAGTATACATGATCTGCTTCAGCAGCAGCAGATACAGCTCTGCTGTATTTTTTTTTTGAGAAAGGATTTTACCAGGAAGGATACATTGAGATTTCTCTCGTTTTCAAGTATGTCCTGGGTGGCGAGTATGTACTGTTATTTGTCTTGCCCAAGGGCACTTACTGGAGAGGTTGCTCGCTGGGATCGAACCCATGACTCCACAAGCTCTCTCCATACAGAGCAGTGATGTTACCTCTACTCCATGCAGAGCAGTGATGTTACCTCTACTCCACCCAGTCAATGCAATGCACAAATTAATTTTGTTTGCATTTGGGCCCCAGAAGGTGTTCAAAGTTCTGGCAACTATCTAGCAAGGGCATACTGCCCTATGTGCTAGTACTTTTTATAATCAGCTGGAGAATACATCTAAATCACATTTTCTAGCTAATCCTGCATGGAGACCACAACTGCAGGAACTCCCTTTGGCCAGCAGGTAGCAACATTCGCCTGCCAAATTGGTTATTACACTAATACATTGGGAATATTCCCAAATACTTCTTACTGTATCATTATGTAAAAATTATTTTCTAAAAGCAACTGGTTCCTGATGACTACAAGATGACTAGAGCCAGATAAGAACTAGCCAGTACTTATCTGACTCTATGGGGAAGGGTATTTAATGTTTTTAGAGGGGTTGCTGTAAAACGAAACAATACATTTTAATTTATAGAGTAGCAAGCGGGCTACTGTTATGATTAGACAAACCCTCACAATGTTTAAGTTTTCAATTCACATGTACAATATTTGTGGGAGGTTACGGGGTATATTGAGCATTTTCAATTTTTTTGTATCTTTGTTACGTTACCTTTGTACATGGGCAGAAGAAGTGGTAAGTAACCAATGGGGACACCCTTCATGGTTATGGGGATCATGCTCTGTTAATAGGATTTATAAAAGTAGATAACGCTTGTGTGAGCTATACACAGGTTGACACAATAAACTTGGATAAGTTACTAAATTCTGAAAATAACCAAGACATTTGATTCGATGCCCTTTAGATCAAGCAGGCAATGTTCACTTTAATACATTGCTCTTTTCCCAATAAAGAGCCCTTGGAGATAACGTTTTCTGATCTAGTCCCATGTGAGCAGTGTAAATTTAATGTTGGCTAGGTTTGAAATCTTGGCTCACGAAGAGACTATGAAGCGAGTGTCAAAGATGAAAACATAAAGGGAATTCTTTTATTTCTGCTAAAGAACACTAGAGTATTCTGTCTGCTTCTCTCATGCCGGGATCATAAACATTGGCTTTTATTCTACTTTAAGCACACAGTGAATTTAATTGATTCTAAAATCTGAGTTATATCTAAAATTGCCCTTACAGCCCATATTTCTATAAGGTTCACATTGTCCGGCTCCTACTGTTCTTGCATCACCATTACCTGACCTGTGCTCCCACTTTACATACAGTTTTCTAAGTATAATCTTAGACAATCCGCGCAATGATATACAGTCAGGTCCAGAAATATTCGGACATCAACGCAATTCTAACATCTTTGGCTCTATATACCACCACAATGGAGTTGGAATGAAACAAACACAATGTGCTTTAACTGCAGACTGTCAGCTTTAATTTGAGGGTATGTACATCCAACTCAGGTGAACGGTGTAGGACTTACAGCAGTTTGCAGATGTGCCGCCCACTTGTTAAGGGACCAAAAGTAATGGGACAATTGGCTTCTCAGCTGTTCCATGGCCAGGTGTGGGATATTCCCTCATTACCCCAATTATAATGTGCAGATAAAAGGCCCAGAGTTCATTTCAAGTGTGCTATTTGCATTTGGAATCTGTTGCTGTCAACTCTCAAGATGAGATCCAAAGAGCTGTCACTATCAGTGAAGCAAGCCATCATTAGGCTGAAGAAACAAAATAAACCCATCAGAGAGATAGCAAGAACATTAGGCGTGGCCAAAACAACTTTTTGGAACATTCTCAAAAAGAAGGAACGCACCAGTGAGCTCAGCAACACCAAAAGACCCGGAAGACCATGGAAAACAACTGTGGTGGATGAGCGAAGAATTCTTTCCCTGGTAAAGAAAACACCCTTCACAACAGTTGGCCAGATCAAGAACACTCTCCAGGAGGTAGGTGTATGTGTGTCAAAGTCAACAATCAAGAGAATACTTCACCAGAGTGAATACAGAGGGTTCACCACAAGATGTAAACCATTGGTGAGCCTCAAAAACAGGAAGGCCAGATTAGAGTTTGCCAAACAACACCTAACAAAGCCTTCACAGTTCTGGAACAAGATCCTATGGACAGATGAGACCAAGATCAACTTGTACCAGAGTGATGGGAAGAGAAGAGTATGGAGAAGGAAAGGAACTGCTCATGATCCTAAGCATACCACCTCATCAGTGAAGCATGGTGGTGGTAGTGTCATGGCGTGGGCAACTGGGCATGTATGGCTGCCAATGGAACTGGTTCTCTTGTATTTATTGATGATGTGACTGCTGACAAAAGCAGCAGGATGAATTCTGAAGTGTTTCGGGCAATATTATCTGCTCACATTCAGCCAAATGCTGCAGAACTCATTGGACGTTGCTTCACAGTGCAGATGGACAATGACCCAAAGCATACTGCAAAAGCAACCAAAGTGTTTTTTGAAGGGACAGAAGTGGAATGTTATGCAATGGCCAAGTCAATCACCTGACCTGAATCCCATTGAGCATGCATTTCACTTGCTGAAGACAAAACTGAAGGGAAAATGCCCCAAGAATAAGCAGGAACTGAAGACAGTTGCAGTAGAGGCCTGGCAGAGCATCACCAGGGATGAAACCCAGCGTCTGGTGATGTCTATGCGTTCCAGACTTCAGGCTGTGATTGACTACAAAGGATTTGCAACCAAGTATTAAGAAGGGAAAGTTTGATTTATGATTATTATTCTGTCCCATTACCTTTGGTCCCTTCACAAGTGGGAGGCACATCTGCAAACTGCTGTAAGTCCTACACCATTCACCTGAGGTGGATGTACATACCCTCAAATTAAAGCTGACAGTCTGCAGTTAAAGCACATTGTGTTTGTTTCATTCCAACTCCATTGTGGTGGTGTATAGAGCCAAAGATGTTAGAATTGTGTCGATGTCCCAATATTTCTGGACCTGACTGTAAAAGTACAGGATTCATGAACATAATATAATAAAATGCCCACATAACAGCAAACCTAGCCCCTTCACTACAAAAGATTGAGTGTAGTTGACCTTGAAAAACACCTGCTGGTGACCTGATATTGAGTATACTCAATGTGATGTAGTTCTAGAGCAGTGGTTCCCAACCGCAGTCCTCAAGTACCCCCAACAGGCCAGGTATGGGGAAATGCAGACAGAATCCTGCAATCACTGTGCAGCAAATCATATCACCTGTGCTGTGCTTCAAATATCTGCCAAACCTGACCAGTTGGGGGTACTTGAGGACCGCGGTTGGGAAACACTGTTCTAGAGCAATGCAAAGGAAATTTATTTATTGCAAACAAAATTAATCTGCAAATAGTCTACAGAACATGCCCCTAAAATTTCAGCACACAATGCATGACAGCCAATGGGTTGACATTATTTGAAAAACTTTGAGATCCATTTTTTTTTGCACAGAACAACGGCACGCAGGTTATAATGTAAATGTAGTAGCTCTTTTTGACCAGTAGAGAAAGCCCTCTGCCAGTCAAAACATGCTTACCTACAATGAATGTATATAGAGGGACACCTATGTATATAGAAATAGTTGTGTAGATCAGCACCATCCGCACAATTATTAAAGGGGAGAAAGGGGGGGGGTTGAGTATCTCTTTAACAGTCTTAACATTCTATCAGTTTCCCTGGATCAGCGGTAGTCAGCACGATCTCGAGCTTTGCTGTATGATAGCAAATGAAATTTATTTGTTGCAAATACATTTCTTTGCTTTTTGGCTCCAGGAGGTGGCCCCAAAGTTTTAGCCCTGTGGGTATAATGCCCAAGGTGCTAACATGGTTTAAAATCCATTAGCAAATATCCACATCGAGCTTTCCCCAGTTGATAATCCGTGGAGCCACAAGTAGTTCGACCTGCAGAAACTCCATTTGGCCAATAGGTGGTAACATCTGCCTGTCAAATATGTTATTACAGTAAGAAATACATTGGAAATATTCCCAAATATTTCTAACTGTCTAATCAGTTAAAAATGATTTTACCAAAAACCACAGGTTCCTGACAGGGAATTTTTTGAAAATCTTTTGGAAGTGAAAGGGTTAACAAATAACTACTATAATACAGCAAAGCTCATGGAGTAGGATTGGAGGACCTGTTTCCTGAGGAAAAACACAGTCTATAAGGGAATTGGGACCATGGAAACAAGAAAGAGGGACTTGCTTGGTCAGCGTTGCATTTACAGGGTTATCCAAAGAGATCCGAATTGCTTGAGAAAGGTAACCGAATGCTGAAAATCAGTGTTTGGTTACCTTTCCTGACCATTCGGCTATCCAGAGAGCAGGCAATTCGCCAAATCCTGGCGAATTGCCTGAACATACGGTGCCTGTTCGGTGCCTGTTCGAGGGCAGTGAAATCCCCATGAAAAAGCACTGCTTCGGCTATTCAGAGAACACAAACCAGCAGTGAAAGGTTCCCCTAATGCCCTGCCATTCGGTGGTTTAATTCGGCAAATTTATTCAGGAGAATCCCATAGGCTTCAATGTTAAAAATATTCCCGTTTTAATTCAATATCTAATAAACCGTTCATTATAAAATTCTGCAGCAAAAAGTCTCTTTATTTATAGATTTTTAGGATACTTTAAGCATTTTTCAGGTTTTTTTTTTTTTTTTTTTTTTTTTTTTAAAAGTCCGATTTTTTTTAAATTTTTTTTTCAGTTTACTTATTTTTTTGTAACAGCCCTCTTTATTATCATTCCCTGGACCTCCTGTGAAAATTTCAGACTTTTTCGCTCAGTAGTTTCTTTGCAAACAGCGTTTCTTTTTCCCAGATTCATACAAATGGTTTTGCTAATTTATTCACTGCCTCCTCTACGTCACAGCTGCTTCGGCTCTGTGTGATTCGGCTCCTGTTCGGCTCCTGTTCGGCTTTTTCGAAGGTTAATCCAGATGTTTTTGCTTGTTTTCAGCGTGCATTCGGTTAGTTTTCGTCAGGTTTTCGGCAGCTTTTCCCTGCAATTCGGGGACCCTGTGCTGTTTGCTGAATACACCGCAGGGTCACCGAAATGCAATCGGCAAAAGGAACCGAATTGAAGAGAACGAAAAGTCACCGAACGTGCGGTGACTTTTCGAATCTCTTTGGATAACCCTGTTAATTGAGTGAAGTTTTAAGTGACATAGGTGAGAACAGTTTGTGTTAGATTTTTGATTATAAGCTTCTTTAAATAGATGCCTGTCCCCGGAGGAAAGTTATAGTATCGGATAAAATCTATCTGGATTGCTTCCACATGGAGAAAAGTTTGAACCTGAGCAAGGAGGCTGCTCTCATTCAATTCTGCCAATTCGAACAGCTACATTAATTGTATCCACTTGTTTCTGCAATCATTGTGTGCAATGAGCAAGAGTGCAAGAGCAAGAAATAAGGCTTGGGCCACTCGAGCACACTATATGCTTCTGATTTGATGCACGTCTTACTCGTGCATTTAGAACCGACGTGGAGTTTTGGTCAACGTCAAAACGTTAGGACGTGCGTAGAGACATGTCTACGTATGTGATGCTTTCTATGGGCGGGAATACAGGACATCAGACGAGCTCTCATTTGACGTCCATCACATGTGTAGGAAACAGGCTACAAAACACAACGGCTTCTGCAGTTTCCATATTTCTTGAGTTTTTTTTAATCTTGACATCAAAATTTCCATTCATCGTGTGGTGACCAGAAGTACATCCGTGCAAAAGTATATCCATACACCCTTCGTACTTCCTGCCCTCGTGTAGCCCCAGTCTAAAGCAACATTATTATGTGAGTAGGACCAGTGTCAGCAGAGATTGTGGTACCCAGGTCTTCATTTTGCTATTTAGAATTGTATAAGCTGATTAACCCCTTGGCCGCAGATGATGCATGGAGATATTCTGGGGATTCCCTGCAACATTGGGCACATCAACATGTCATCCCATTACCGTCGTCCGGCGCAGATCTGGCACCAAATGCAGACTTATCCCAGAGGGGGCTGACATCTTGGATGTCAGCCCTGCCTACGGGGTCTCCCCTGCCTATCCATGATGACATCAGAAAGGCATCTGCCCCCTAGCAATCCCTATGGTAGAGATAATGGGGTCAGCAGGCATCTTGGATGTCAGCCCAGACTCCGGGGTCTCCCCGCCCATTTCTGATGATGTCAGAAAGGGACCCCCAAACAATCCCTATGGTAAAGATATGGGGGGTCATCCTAATGCGTATAAACATGGGCTTTCCAATGACACCCAACATGACCAGGTTATGTTTAAAAATAAAAAATAACTAAAAATATATATATTTTTTTTTTCCAAAGCAATGGCATTGTCCATTTTTCACGTATAAAATTAGCAATACCACTGCCGTTACTCACCTTCTCATTTCCCACGCGACAACCAAGTTCATTGTTTTATACATAGTTGTTCCATTCATAAAACAGCATGTGCAAAAAATACGTGCGAAAAATTTAGTTTTTTCAGTTTTAGTTAAAATCGAGTAGTTTCTCAGAAAAACAATGTAACAGGTTCCCATTTTTATTTTGTTTTAATAAATCTCCCCATAGAACATATAAACACATAGGTTTGGATGATAAAATGTAAAAAATAATTAATTTACACGCTGTAAATGATTGAAATCTGAATGGATATTTTCCATTTTTTTTTCCATTTTTTATTATAGCAGTCTGGCAGGACATGGCGTATGCATATAATAATGATAGATTTTGAATCTGCTGAGTCTGCTGAAAATAAGGATTTATATATATATATATATAATGTGTCTGGGTCCTACAATAAAACATGACTTCAAATCGCGTTTAAACAAGATGAGCACAGAATGGTAAAAATGAGCTCAGCACACAGAGGAGAAATGGCTCAGCAGTGAAGGGGTTAATAAACATGCTGCCAGTAAAGGGGTCAGCCAGGTTCCATCCACGTGACATTCTCTGGAATTTATTTACGTTTTTGTGTTCATTGATCTCCCTGATTCAAGTGGCTGTATGCCAAGGATTTATTAAGTTGTTCATGCGGGTTGCAGTAAATATTATTTTACAGCCAATGTATTTCATGTGCTTCAGTCAGGTTAAGCTTCCCCTTGTGTGGACCTGAAATATTGAAATGGCTTGTGATCCCAATCTAATCTGTGAATTATCGCCTTTTCAAATTTAACAGTAGTCTAGCAGTAACCTAAATTGGAGCTGAGTGTGTCAGCAGGCTTACAGATATAATATTATCATTATTTATATAGCGCCAGCAGCATATACACTGTGAATGCGCTGAACGTGGCTCAGAGTTATCTTTTTCAGCTTCATAAATAATTCATGTTCTTCATTTGATATGAAACTTGCTATTTCTAGCCTAGTATATTTGACCAGAGCCCAAACGTTGCGATACTGTCCAAATAAAAGTGCCTTACAGCACTCGGCAGGTGCCTCGTCTCCCTTTCTTCACTTTAAATAGTAGACTGAAGTGTTGACACAATGTAGGGCCGTGTTACACAGTTGATGTTAAAATAACTACTGGAGAGGTTATCCATAACCTCTCCAGAAGTTATCTTAATGTCGGGAATTACTATTCCACTCTTGCCTCAAGCTGTGCTTCTGACTCCATCATAGCGTGTCCCAACTGTAAATTGACCTATCCTATACTTTGCCTAGGAGGCAATAATATTGGCATGAGACTAGAAGAATGAGATGTTCCAAGGTAGCTCACACTTCTATTCTGGAGACAGTATTTCTCAAAGAAATACCAACTTCTAAAACCTGGTGTTAAGTGATTGTGCATTTGAAAAATCACTTAACACACTATGACCCCCCCCCCCATAATCACCTCTCATGCCATGGTGGAGAGGGCAGTGCGATCCGCATCTTCCTGTAGCCAGGAGCAACAGGACACCTATTCCAAGGTTGGTGTTAAGTTAACCAGAGCTGTTGTAAACCTAACCGAGCCATTATAGTCTATGGAGTTGTTAAGTCAAAAGTACTAACTGACTCTGTAACAGGTGTTAATGAATAGGGAGGGTAATACTCGGTGTAATGGGTAATGCATAGTATTAGACTCAATCAGCACTTCACTCGGCATTACGTCTTGTTCAGTTCTCTAATTATTCACCATTATATGTTTTTTTAATTTTTATTCTTTGTGGATTAATATGCGCATTGTTATTCTGTGTTTTGAGGGTTTGTTGTTTAATGTCATAATAATAAAGGATATAGATATTTTATACCTTGTTCTCTCTATCCTGTGAGGTGCATTGTTTGTTGCCTTTTTGTAACACGGGACAGCAAATCTGATCGTCCAGAATACGGTTTGGAACTACATCTCCCATGATGCTCAGCCACTCATCACGTTAACAGAGCCTCCTGGGGAATGTAGTTCCAAAACATCTGACCCATACTGATCCCTGCTCAGTGAAGTGTAACTCACACAGTAGTAGAATTAGAACATGGGAAGAGTCTGCCCTGTAACATGTAGACATTGCAGGAGAGAAATCAATGACCCAATAAAGGCAGTGCAATTCAGATCCTCAGTCTGATTAATGAATTGATTTTTTTTTTTGTGAAAGGATTTTACCAGAAAGGATACATTGAGATTTCTCTCGTTTTCAAGTATGTCCTGGGTGGTGAGTATGTACCGTTGGGTGTCTTGCCAAGGACACTTACTGGAGAGGTTGCTCGTTGGGATCGAACCCATGACTCCGCAGGCTCTCTCCATGCAGAGCCGTGGCATTACCTCTACTCCACCCAGCCGGTACTCCCCTTAGTGTATTTCCTCCCTTTAGTGTATTGATTTGACATACTGCATGTTAGTGCTTTTCACACGCTGCCCATCAGCACTTTATGTATGTCCAGTAAGCCATGAAGAACCTGACCACACTAATAACCTCACACATATCCACAGAAACATATCTCCGCATACAAACATAATAAATAAGAAGTAGAAAAAAAATAGCTTCAAGTAACTTACGAAGGGAATGGACACATCTACAAAGAACTTTGGACTCATTTGGTTTGTGAACCAGGGAATGCAACTCATTGGATCTGATTGAGTGGAATCTTGGTCTATTGAGGCTGATGTTAGATGACCGCACTATCTGCATCCGTACTGACGTGCCTCCTAGTGTCCGTCACAGCATTGTGATGCAGTGAAAGGGCCGGCCGCACGTTGTTGTGCGCTTACGAATTGCGCATGCGACAGCGGCCGTGCTGCAACCCTTCCCGTCAAAGCAATAGGACACGCGTTCGACGGGGCTGCAAAGTGCGATTCCCCCAAAGGAGGATCGAGCCTTGCAGCGCTGAGCGCACTAACTGCACTCAGCAAGGTGGCCAGACGGGTATCAGAGTGGAAGGAATGTCCACTCTTAAAAACGCTCATCTGACACCAGCCTCATAATCAGTGGCGACTCTAGGAACAATATATAGTGGGGGGCACATGAGATACCACATTCAAAACTGGGGGGGCACTAATACTTTTTGCCACTAAATCACACCACTGAAAAAATCTAAATATTAAGTATATATAAATACGATTCCATAACCCCAGAATAATGTGACGCGATGATACCTTTTTGTTGTACTAACCTGATACATAAATTCAATATTTTTTTGCCGCAGTTCAGTGGTTTTTGCCAAGGTTCGACAACTGCTTCAGCAACTCCAATTTTTGCAAATTACAGTGACCAGTCACTAAATAAGAAATTCACCATATTTTAAGTGAAATTTATTCCCCGAAATTTGACAAAAAGCAAGGATCTAAAGATGAATAGACACTTTAGAGTCTAACTTCCATAATAACCCCTAAAATGCCATTAAAGCAGGGAAATACAATAAAAAGAATGAACGTGTAGCCTACCCATTAACCCCTAAAATGCCATTAAAGCAGGGAAATACAATAAAAAGAATGAACGTGTAGCCTACCCATTAACCCCTAAAATGCCATTAATCAAGGGAAAACATGAAATGAATACACTGTGGGGCATGTAGCCTACCCATTAACTCCTGAGATGCCATTAATAAAGGAAAAAAATCAAATGTATACTGGGAGGGATGAAGCCTGCCCATTAATCCTTAATATACAACTAAACAAACACAAAAACAAAAGTAATACACAATGTAATACATAGTCTGACCATTAACTCTGTCACTGCTGAGCCATTTCCACCCTGTAAAAAAAATTGTTACATTTTTATTTTATTATGTATGAATTTGTGTTTACACTGAATATGATCAAGTTGGATATTATTGGAAAGGTCAGACTCTGCTCTTTCCAATGACACCTGCGTCGACCATGTACGAAGCACCAGGCTGGAGATAGAGCAGTCTGAGGATGTGGGGGAAGCTGGATCCTGATCCCTGGTGGGGGGGGGCACATGGGGGGCAAGGAATAACCTAGGGGGGCAATTGTCCACTGCCCCCCCCCCTAGAGACGCCTATGCTTATAATATCGGCATTGAAGCTCATATTCATGAAAAAGTAAAGTTTCGAAACTGGGCCTGCATCGACAGACTCCTTGCATCATTACCATGATGATAAAATGAAGTTGTTACGGTGCCTAAAGGCTCCATTTAAGTGTATTTAATGTACTGTAATGAAATAAGGGATACATGTGAATTATTAATGGAATCTTGGAATCACAATGTTAACAAATAAGTAATGACTTCTTAATAACCTTTATATTTAATTAGAGCGATTGCGTGTTAAGAATTTATCAGGGATGGGCTGCTTATTATTTTTTTAATGCCAGTGTTTTACATCTGCTGGGCGCTTTATCACATCCCACCCCTCCGTGCGCACTTATGTTCCCAGAGGATTTAAGATACTATTATGATGGTAAACAGTTATAACTCAAGTAGACAGAGTGAGGATGCCACGATCTCAGGAGGATTTATTTTTTATAGTAGGTTACTGCAGTGAAAGTGATTTAAACGCTTGCCCAAACATCGCCAGGCCTTACATGTAACATCACAGATACTGAATCCACCATCAAACGCAATCATTTTTCAACATGTTAAAACTAGGCAGAAAATAATGGATTAATCTTCAGACCAGCTTTGTTTGCTGGGCTTTTAGTGCCAGGCTTGTTTATGGCCTTTCTGAAATACTAGTGTCTTTTTCTTGTTTTCTTCAAGACATCCAAGCATCCATTCATATGAGGTATGAAAACTGCGCTATTTAGTCCTTAGCTACTTTGACTTGTTCTATGTCTTCCTTATAATCCCGTCACTATCAATTTTGACTATAAAAACAAAAATTGGTGATGTTGCGCTAAATGAAGTAAAAAAACTTTTGTAAGTCTATATTATAAGCATGCTAATATGCACAGCAAGAAGAGGAAAAAAGTTTTTTTCTTTTTCTCTATAGTTCGTTCAATAAATATCCAGTCTTTGTTGTAAAAAGAAAATTTGGCAAATTCTTCCAATACTTTAAAACGAACGACCACTTCTTTGGCGAATCTTCATTAAGGGTATATATCTGCATGTGGCAGCTACTTGAAGAGTGCTTCCCTCGTGGATATATGCCCATAGGTTTTTTTTGGTAGGAGAAAAACCCAGAGGAAAAACCACCGATTTTGCAGGAATCAGCAAAGCAGGAATCAGGATTGGAGATGGAAAAATAAAATTTATTTAAAATATAATTAAAATCGCCACCAGAATGCGTTTCGCCGCATCAAGTAGCGGCTTCATCAGCTGATGAAGCCGCTACTTGATGCGGCGAAACGCGTTCTGGTGGCGATTTTAATTTAATTTTAAATAAATTTTATTTTTCCATCTCCAATCCTGATTCCTGCTTTGCTGATTCCTGCAACATCGGTGGTTTTTCCTCTGGGTTTTTCTCCTACCAAAAAAAACCTATGGGCATATATCCACGAGCTATGTGAGCTCCACAGAATGTGAGTACGATTCCAACTGTACATAACATTGTGACCTTAATTTGTGGATCTACACAAGGAATTTTCTTCCTTTTTTCCTTTCTACTGTTTTAAACTTCGGACAGAAAATTTGCTGTAAGGTGGGGGTCACCTAAGAAATTGAAGACAATTACCCGCATGCCTGGACCCACTTAGAGCCAGTGTACGGCTCTACACTTGTGAGTGGGATATATACCACATACATTCATAGTATATTGTGTATATCAGTGTTGCACTATTATTGTCTCTTTTATATTATATATATACATATACGAGATTCCGGGACCCCAGAGAGCAGTACTTGCGCCGATCCAGGTTATTGATTCTAGCATAGCCTTACAAGCTGGTTTATCCAAGCCATTTAACCTTCTCTGGGTTTTTTTTTTCTTTATTGGGCAACCCATTGTTCAATGTTTACGTGGCTTTCAGAGTTTCGATCTGACAAAATAAACACAATACTGAGATACCTAACCTAGGGTAAGATCAGTTGTCATTGTGTTCCCTTACTTTTAAACCATTTGATCTAACATCTGCTTGTTTATTTTTATTTTTTTACAACCAGAGTCCATTAGACCGTCTTTGATCAATGGAAAATGTATTTTCTTGTATGCGTAACAATAACGATTTTAGCTTATCTATTGTCTTTAGAACGCATATTCTTGTTATATATTAACCACGTAGACGAATTGTCTGTGCGAAGCAATTGCTGCGAAATATAGAAATTTCATATCTGAAAAGGTCTGACATAAATCCCCCTTTTCAATATCTACTCATCTAGATCCATGATTAGGAATTGACATGGACCAATTGGATAGGAAATTTTACATCTGTATGGTAGCCTTAGTCTTTAACAAGTTGTTAGGCATCGACTCCATGCGATAATTGGTGCAGGAAAAAAAATTGGTTAATACATGATTGGTTCTCACGACATCCCCCTTTTGTGGTTCCCCCATTTCTTTTACGAACAGGGTAATCTGAGGGTGAATCAATGAACTCCAGTTGATGAAAATGGATTTGAATCAAGCAGTGTTTTCCCCGGGTAAGACCTTCAAGCGAAACATCTTGTGGCTTGTTGATCTTTTCATCTATGGAGGTTGATTTTCAAATAACCAATAATGCACTTGTCGTCCTCCTTCCGTTTCTTTGGGTATCCTTTATGACAGGGTGCTCCCATGACTTTCCGTCACCTCCAGCATGGCTGCTCCTGACATCTGAGTCTTTAGGACACGTCTCCATGCGAGTGACCAATTGTCACTTTACTCATCTTTCTAAAATGAGATAAACTTCATAAGCATTGATATACACAACATGTGAATATTTAGGTTAACACTTCATCTTTGTGACTTTGGACTTTAGGATCATGGTAAAGGGAAACGGGTAATCTTCCTCGATTCTGATTTATTCCATGCTTTCCCTTAGATGCAGCGTGGCATTTATTTTAATTTTAATGCATTTCATCAAGACAGTGACACATAGATTATTAACCCTTTCAATTCTTGTGAGCCATTAAGTATATCATCCCCCTTTTGTGGGCTTGCTTTCCTAATAGGGGACCGAATAGGATATCGCCCTGTAGAGATAAATAATATATACGTATTTATATATATTTTTCCTACAAATTTAATTTCTTTGACCGTATTAACGAGTGAAAACCAGTGATTGGATTCGGCCTTCCCACGAGGTTTACTCCTGCAATCATGCAGTTATTGTATGGATTTATTATAACAGACCCTGTTAATACCCGTTCCTAACCTCCGAGGGCAACTCCATGAGCTGGTGTTGAGAATCACTTTACCTGGGGTAGGGAGATTCTCATCCTTACCCACCGTACAGAGAACCTTAGGTTTCTTGTAGGCTAATGCGCAACAGGTAGCTGGCTCTCCATCGGGGCATCTGGCTACGTCGATCTCTTGAGAGTCGGTTGCGGTTAATGGCCTGTTTATATCAGAGGGACTAGAAGTAGGCTGAAAAATAGGAGAATGGTTAGCATCCAACAGCAGAAATCCCCCTTTACATACTTTAGATTCCTTATTAATATGTAGACCTGGGGATTAAATGGTGTTAGGTTGTGCCACCTCTGCTATTTCATTCAGTCGTTCCCTCTGATTCAATAACATCTGAGGTGTTATTGATCCTGTGGCCCTTGGGTGGCCACTGGATTTATCCCTAAAGAGTTATCAGGCCGCTATGCCAATACATACTCGGTTATCTTCACCAATTCTTCAGCTAATTGATATAACCAGTATTCTAATTGGTTTATTCGGTCATTCGGATAATTTCGGTTAACGTATCTATTTCTGCGGATCCTATTACGCTCGGGCCTAGAATTATTTGATGTGTCAGAATCAGCATTACTACTTCTGTTCTGACGGTGTGATCTGGGCCTGGGGTCTCCTGTCTGACCTCCCCTTCTATTTTCAGGGACCCTAACGCGAGGGGGTGACCTACCTATTTGAGGGGGATCATCACTTTGAGGAGAATCACTAGATTGGGGATACCTATTTCTTTGGGCAGGCCTAGGCCCTTGGACATATTCCCTGTGACTATTGTGCGGTCGTGGCCACTGCTCATACATTCTGCAGTCATTGGGTGACCCCTGCTCCCCACTTCTTGGTGGGCGCGGGGCAGGCGTGACCCTGGGGTTCCTATCTGGATTATTCCCTCTTACCACCTCAGTGTATGATTTCCTCCTAACAACTTATACCTGGGAGGCATCCTGATATTGCTTAGGGGCAACTTGGCTTGTGGTATGGACCCTTTTATCCGTCCTATGACTCCCATGACTGGCCTCATTAGATGGCTGGACCTGCACTTTTATAGGCCTTGAAGGGATCCCCCTTTCGCCCTGTTTAAAATCATCTGCGGGGCTACTTCCAGAATCTACCCCACTGTCTTGGGCATGCTCTTTTAAATGAGGGCCAGCATCAGGCTTATGGTCCGATGAAACAGTTTCTTGTACAATGGGCTGGAGTAGAATATCGACATATTCTGATAGGTGGCTGGTAATAGAATCTATTATATTCTTTATCTATTCTATCTAATAGAATTCACAGATATTATTTAATTCACTTATTAATAACTTCTATATAAGGACATTACACCATTAATTGATATACTACCGTATTTTTCGCTCCATAAGACGCACTTTTTTCCCCCCAAAAAGTGGGGGGAAAAGTGGGTGCGTCTTATGGAGCGAATATGGCCCAGCAGCTCGTGGATGTGCCTCCGCTCACTGCCGCCGCCGCGTTCGTCTCCCTCTGAGCATGCGTCTGGCGGCAGGAAGCTTGGGCACTCGCCTGGGGGAGCCACGTGACCGCGATCTCGGGAGATCGCGGTCACGTGGCTCCCCCAGGCGAGTGCCCAAGCTTCCTGCCGCCGGACGCATGCTCAGAGGGAGACAAACGCGGCGGCGGCGGCGGCAGGTGAGCGGAGGCACATCCACGAGCTGCTGGGCCATATCCATATGTGAGCTGGGGAATTATCAATGTGAGAGCTGGCTGGGGCAAATCCATGTGTGAGCTGATGGGGCAAATCCATGTGTGAGCTGATGGGGCAAATCCATGTGTGAGCTGATGGGGCAAATCCATGTGTGAGCTGATGGGGCAAATCCATGTGTGAGCTGATGGGGCAAATCCATGTGTGAGCTGGCTGGGGCAAATCCATGTGTGAGCTGGCTGGGGCAAATCCATGTGTGAGCTGGCTGGGGCAAATCCATGTGTGAGCTGATGGGGCAAATCCATGTGTGAGCTGATGGGGCAAATCCATGTGAGAGCTGGCTGGGGCAAATCCATGTGAGAGCTGGGGCAAATCCATGTGAGAGCTGGCTGGGGCAAATCCATGTGTGAGCTGATGGGGCAAATCCATGTGTTAGCTGATGGGGCAAATCCATGTGAGAGCTGGCTGGGGCAAATCCATGTGTGAGCTGGCTGGGGCAAATCCATGTGTGAGCTGATGGGGCAAATCCATGTGAGAGCTGGCTGGGGCAAATCCATGTGAGAGCTGGCTGGGGCAAATCCATGTGTGAGCTGATGGGGCAAATCCATGTGTGAGCTGATGGGGCAAATCCATGTGTGAGCTGGCTGGGGCAAATCCATGGTGAGCTGATGGGGCAAATCCATGTGTGAGCTGGCTGGGGCAAATCCATGTGTGAGCTGGGGCAAATCCATGTGTGAGCTGGGGCAAATCCATGTGTGAGCTGGGGCAAATCCATGTGTGAGCTGGGGCAAATCCATGAGCTGATGGGGCAGATCCATGTGTGAGCTGGGGCAAATCCATGTGTGAGCTGGGGCAAATCCATGTGTGCTAAGGCATATCCACGTGTGAGCTAAGGCATATCCACGAGCTGGGGCAATATCCATTATTACACTATTTCATTCAGAATATTTATTTTCCGGTTTTCCTCCTCTAAAAACTAGGTGCGTCTTATGGTCAGGTGCGTCTTATGGAGCGAAAAATACGGTATATATCAACACCAAATTTAACATAATTCACATATAATTTAATATACTATATATATATATAATTCACATAAATAATAATTTTTTCATAAGGTTAATACACCAGGAAAATCATATCACTATATTATACAGATAATTTGCATTTGCATATATCTTTTAGATAGAACAATTACATTTACTAAATAGTTTTTAGGTGTTAATATGGTAACATAAGATCAGTGCTAGTTATGATTGAAAGATATGGTAATTACATTGTATATTTAATAATCTACTATAAATTTCATCAGAGATATATAATATGAAGAGCTAATGTGCCTCTGATATAAGGGGTCCATTTAAATTTAATGTGAAACAATCGCATGTATGGTTATAGATAGAGGAAGGCAGGGTGATACAACATACTATATGCTAAATTGCAATCTTCTCTTTATGTAGCTATACTGTATTTGAAGTTTTAAAATCGCACTCCAGCATTCTCTACAAAGCACAATGCGAGATGTAAGCTAACCAGAAATGTGAAAGATGCGCGAAACCAGATACACGCCACCGCCAACCACCGTGGAACACGGATGACATTTAGGCGCATGCGCAAGAGGGAGGCCTGCAATAACACAATGAACTACCAAACGTATTTTGGAACGCACGCCAGGGGACAATTAGGGACATGTGTAGCTAATAATCATCGTTACTTACTACAGACTATATAATGATGCACAGGGGCATTAGCCATTATGCCAGCTGAGAAAGTTGCCTTGTGTGACGAAACGCGTCCTGGAGACCTGTTTTGTAATTTACTTTGTTTTATATTTTATTAAAACTTTTTAAAAAAGATTGCACACGTGTCCTAGTCCCTATGGTGGTTTTATGGATTTGCCCGACCTGAAAAATTCACAAGTGCTGACCTTAGAGCTACGGAAGCTCCGACAAGAGTGAGTTTGATATTGGCAAAACATCCTGTACAAATTGTTTTTCCCAGATTTCACACAAGGAGAGCTGCACTGTTTTTTCTTGTCTTTTATGTCATTCTGAGACGTGAAGAAAATTACTCCTATAAGGTGTGGGTTACCTGTGAAAATCATAAGAAATAACCCAGACGTCCAGGATCCACTTAGAGCCAGTGATTGGGCTCTATGTTTGTGAGTGAGATATCGTACACTGCTGTATTTAAACGCTCAATATTTCGATATATTTCACTATTGCATGTTCTTAGATTTTTCTCCATGTACACCTGTACAGAACCTTCCCCTAAGGTTTTAGCAATGTGGGAATGGTGCCTGAGGTGCTAACACTGTTTTTAATACCAGCTGGGGATGTGTCTGACATCTCCCCAGCTGATCCTGCCAGCAGTCTTGAACTGCAGTAACTCCTTTTAACCAGCAGATGGCAAAATCTGTCTGCCAAACGGGTTATTACAGTAAAGAAAATATTGGGTCTATTCCAAATATTTCTTCTTACTGTATAATTAATTAAAAATGATTTTCCAAAATAACACTGGTTCCTTTAGTATGGGCGCTGCAATATCGACTCTTCTTAGTAGAACAGACCTTCATACTGCGTCAATTTGCTTTCTGTTTTGCATCATTCTAGGGTTCCTAGGTCTCAGCTGTTTTCCAGACCGTTTTGGCACAATACTGCTAATGCTAACCAATCTGAGAGGAGATACTATTTAAATCATCTCCATGTTTGGTATGGTAACCTGATATGGTCTATTACCCTAGAGTGCCTCATTTACTATTATTATTGCCTTTTCTGTGTAGTGATCCGATTGTCTCGTCTTATGCTGTTATCCCAACCATTGGCTTCTCTATACGATTGTGTAGTCTTCTATATCCCAGAACAGACATGTTTCTATTTTGCTTCCCTGCTTCCCCTTCCGTTAAAGGGTTATTCAATAAATACGCACAAAAAAACAAGTTTCACACCCTATTCCCTACCAGGGCAGCAGCGTAAACCAGAAGTATCCAGCCCACTTCATGTATAAAACATAACCAGAAATAAAGGTTGTCATTTGTGCTTACCCCTATAGCTCCATGCAAAACAAAACAGAGGTTTTAGTTTTCTATAATGGCCATTAACGTGTTAAACTTTGGGATTGAAAAATAAAACACAGAAAGGGACAGCAGCAAAAGTCAGGTCATTTTTTTACTGCTGTCCCTTTCCGTGTTTTCTATTTCAATCCCAAAGTGGAAATGTCTTGGTGAGGGTATACATATAAACACACCTTTTTTCTCTTAGCTGAGAAGCAGCAAGAGGACATGCAGTTGATGGTAGGCAATTTTTGTTTACATTAGGTTAGGACCCACCTAACAAGAGGTTGTCGTGACATGTCAGGTTGGCTTAACACTTTAATGGCCATTATAGTAAACTAAAACCTCTGTTTTGTATCGCATGGAGCCATAAGGGTAAGCGCAAATGACAACCTTTTTTTCTTGTTATGTTTTATACATGAAGGGCCCTATCATCTGGCCCTTGCTAAAAACCGCGAGGCTAAGAGAAAAAAATTAGAGTTCGCTAATTTCCCCTTTGTGTCCCGGTTCTACCATTAGATTACGGGGCAGGCGCCGAGTCCAGCAGCCTGCCCAATAGCGGTCACTAGCAGTCCATAGCAACTAGGACTTCATGGATTCTTCTGATATGTTTTCTGCCACATGACTGACAGAATCTCGCCTCTTTTGAGATCCTGCAGGTCGATGGGATCCTGTAGGTCGATGGAGTGATCGTGGAAGAGACTGGGAGACTTTTTCTCCCGGCGGCAGAGTGCGCCAAACCGCTTTTTCTGTACATTTGTATATTCTGTTGCAACTCCAGCCAAGTCATTTTTTGCTGTTCTCCCTTTCCGTGTCTTCTTTTTCAATCCCAAAGTGAAAATGTCTTATTATTATCAATATTGGAACTACTTAACCCCAGATCAATCCGTCTTTCATCCAAATCACTTCAACTACAACCTCCCTTTTAAAAGTCTGCAATGATATCCAAGCTGGCATAGAACAAGGAAACCTAACTGGAGCCATTTTCCTTGATTTTGCCAAGGCCTTTGACACAGAAGACCATTGCATCTTGTTAAAAAAACTTAAACTCTGGTATGGGTGATCGCACGCTAACCTGGTTTCAATCATACGTATTCGACCAATCGCAATATGTGTCCATTTCTGGCAACGCCTCCCTCCCCCTCCAAGTCACATGCGGTGTACCCCAAGGCTCAATACTCGGCCCCCTGCTATTCACGATATTCATAAATGATCTGCACAATGTCTGCAAAGCCTCAACTGTACACATGTACGCAGACGACACTGTAATCTATATACCAGCAAACCAAATCTCCCACAGCTGGAGGCAGTGCTGCAAGAACAATTCACAGAGGTAGAAAAGTGGATCAAACACAACAAACTTTTTTTAAATACTGACAAAACTGTTACAATGCTCTTTGGAACAGCACCTAAACTACATAAATTGCAAAATCCCCATCTATGTGTTGGGACAAAATCAAATTGCACGCTGACTACAGTCACTTCTCTCAAATACAGTCAGATCCAGAAATATTGGGACATCGACACAATTCTAACATCTTTGGCTCTATATACCACCACAATGGAGTTGGAATGAAACAAACACAATGTGCTTTAACTGCAGACTGTCAGCTTTAATTTAAGGGTATGTACATCCAACTCAGGTGAACGGTGTAGGATTTACAGCAGTTTGCAGATGTGCCTCCCACTTGTTAAGAGACCAAAGGTACAATTGGCTTCTCAGCTGTTCCATGGCCAGGTGTGTGATATTCCGTCATTACCCCAATTACAATGTGCAGATAAAAGGCCCAGAGTTAATTTCAAGTGTGCTATTTGCATTTGGAATCTGTTGCTGTCAACTCTCAAGATGATATCCAAAGAGCTGTCACTATCAGTGAAGCAAGCCATCATTACGCTGAAGAAACAAAATAAACCCATCAGAGATATAGCAATAACATTAGGCGTGGCCAAAACAACTTTTTGGAACATTTTCAAAAAGAAGGAACACACCGGTGAGCTCAGCAACACCAAAAGACCCGGGAGACCACGGAAAACAACTGTGGTGGATGACCGAAGAATTCTTTCCCTGTTAAAGAAAACACCCTTCACAACAGTTGGCCAGATCAAGAACACTCTCCAGGAGGTATGTGTGTCAAAGTCAACAATCAAGAGAAGACTTCACCAGAGTGAATACAGAGGGTTCACCACAAGATGTAAGCCATTGGTGAGCCTCAAAAACAGGAAGGCCAGATTAGAGTTTGCCAAACCACACCTAACAAAGCCTTCACAGTTCTGGAACAAGATCCTATGGACAGATGAGACCAAGATCAACTTGTACCAGAGTGATGGGAAGAGAAGAGTATGGAGAAGGAAAGGAACTGCTCATGATGCTAAGCATACCACCTAATCAGTGAAGCATGGTGATGGTAGTGTCATGGCGTGGGCATGTATGGCTGCCAATGGAACTGGTTCTCTTGTATTTATTGATGATCTGACTGCTGACAAAAGCAGCAGGATGAATTCTGAAGTGTTTCGGGCAATATTATCTGCTCACATTCAGCCAAATGCTGTAGAACTCATTGGACAGCGTTTCACAGTGCAGATGGACAATGACACAAAGCATACTGCAAAAGTAACCAAAGAGTTTTTGAAGGGACAGAAGTGGAATGTTATGCAATGGCCAAGTCAATCACCTGACCTGAATCCCATTGAGCATGCATTTCACTTGCTGAAGACAAAACTGAAGGGAAAAAGCCCCAAGAACATGCAGGAACTGAAGACAGTTGCAGTAGAGGCTTGGCAGAGCATCACCAGGGATGAAACCCAGCATCTGGTAATGTCTATGCGTTCCAGACTTCAGGCTGTGATTGACTGCAAAGGATTTGCAACCAAGTATTAAGAAGGGAAAGTTTGATTTATGATTATTATTCTGTCCCATTACCTTTGGTCCCTTAACAAGTGGGAGGCACATCTGCAAACTGCTGTAAGTCCTACACCATTCACCTGAGTTGGATGTACATACCCTCAAATTAAAGCTGACAGTCTGCAGTTAAAGCACATTGTGCTTGTTTCATTCCAACTCCATTGTGGTGGTGTATAGAACCAAAGATGTTAGAATTGTGTCGAAGTCCCAATATTTCTGGACCTGACTGTATCTAGGTATGCGGTTAGATCCAAATCTATCCTTTGGCCCCCACATCGAAAAACTCTCATCTAAACTTTACCCCAAACTAGGTGCCCTGTACAGAAACAAATCCTGCCTGAGCCCGCGGTAAGAAAGCAAATTGTACAACAAATGCTTATGCCGGCTATAGATTACGGAGATGTAGTGTATGCAGTGGCCCCGCAAACACACCTTCAGAAACTTACTACATTGTATAACCAGGGCTCAAAATTTCAAGTCCTGAGCTACTAGCCAGGCCTTAAGAGTTACTCGCCACCAGTTGCCTCGCCTAACCCCTACCCTGGCCTGAACTCTGCCCTTAAAAGCACCCTTTTAAATTATCTTATGAAATGACACTTGAATGTTTTATTCAGAAGTTACAAAAATAAATAATATTAATACCCAGACATCAGTCACAGTTTCATTAGACCCTACATACATGTATACCCAGACATCAGACCCAGCATTGCCGGCCCGACCATGGATAACGTGGAGTCGTGGCTCCAAGTGGCAAATTCCAGGGGGGGTGGCATAATTTTTTTTGCTGCTGTTGCCCTATCCACCCCCCATGTATCCACACTTGTCTCAGAGGTGAGGCCCATCGTGGCGGAGAGTGACTGCACCGATACACGACGCCAGGAGTAGAAGTATGGGATAGAAATCAGGATGTGCAGTGCACCACTTGGATGGTTCTGCAGTGGCAGGCTGGCAGCTTGTCTCTGGACAAGATACATGCATCACCAGGGCCCAGGCAGGTTAGAAACTTGCCTGTAGGACTTTGCGGCTGCTTTCTCTGTTTCCCTGGGTGATCACCTGCAGCAGCCTATCCAGACGACACCTGACTCAGTGACAGTCTGGCTGGCCCGAACTGAAAAGCGGGAAGCAGGAGGAAGAAGAGGCTCTTCTTTTCCTTCTTCTGGTTCCCACTCATCAGCTAATCACTCAGTACTCAGTTCGGTGCCGAGGGGGGGCAGTGACAGAGTGAGGAGAGATGCAGGGACAGAGGGGGCAGTGACAGTGAGGGGGCAGTGACAGAGTGAGGGGGGCAGTGACAGAGTGAGGAGAGATGCAGGGACAGGGGGCAGCAACAGTGAGGAGAGATGCAGGGACAGAGGTGGGACAGTGACAGAGTGAGGAGAGATGCAGGGACAGAGGGGGCAGTGACAGTGAGGAGAGATGCAGGGACAGAGGGGGCAGTGACAGTGAGGAGAGATGCAGGGACAGGGGGCAGTGACAGAGTGAGGAGAGATGCAGGGACAGAGGGGGCAGTGACAGTGAGGGGGCAGTGACAGTGAGGGGGCAGTGACAGAGTGAGGGGGCAGTGACAGAGTGAGGAGAGATGCAGGGACAGAGGGGGGCAGTGACAGAGTGAGGAGAGATGCAGGGACAGAGGGGGCAGTGACAGAGTGAGGAGAGATGCAGCGACAGTGAGGAGAGATGTGTAAAGTAATGTGACAGACACAGAGCTTCACAACTGAGCTGAGCTCCTGCTTTAATTCCTGTTTATTCTGTTACTGCACACAAACATAACAGGAGGGAGGGCTCAAGCAGACTAGCTATGGTGGTCAGGATTAGGGATGAGCTGTTCGGTTCGGACGGTTCGGAGTTCGCATCGAACATAGCCTGTTCGTTTGTTTGCGAACTCCGAACATTTCCGGGTGTTCGCCGCGTGTTCGCCCACAATGGACCACAATGCACTTTCCCACTGGCCTGAAGCTCGTAATTGGCTACAGCCTTGCACCTGACCATAGGTCTGGTGCAAGACAGGTTCAACACTATGCCAATCACGGCTCAGAGTCCTGATTGGGCAAATTTTGTCCCGCAGCACACTATATAAGGTTTCCACACAGCGCTTCTGCACACATTTGAGAGGAGATTTCAGAGGAGATAGTTGTTCTGTGTTCTTACTGCCGGTCTGCCATGCTACTGGGGGGGTCTGGGGGGGTCTCATTTCTACCAAATATCTGGGAATTGAGGTGATCTGTCTCTTGTCACTGCCAGCAAGTCTTTTTGGGGTCACAAATTTCTACAAAATATTTGGGAATTGAGGTGATCTGTGTCTTGTGACTCACTGCAGTACTACGCAGTATTTTGGGGGTCACTAATTTTTACAAAATATCTGGGAATTGAGGTGATCTGTCTCTTGTCACTGCCAGCAAGTATTTTGGGGTCACAAATTTCTATAAACATTTTGGAATTGAGGTGATTCTGTCTCTTGTCACTGACGTAGTATTTTGGGGGTCACAAATTTCTACAAAAATATTGGGAATTGAGGTGATCTGTGTCTTGTGACTCACTGCCAGTACCACGCAGTATTTTGGGGGTCACTAATTTTTACAAAATATCTGGGAATTGAGGTGATCTGTCTCTTGTCACTGCCACAAGTCTTTTTGGGGTCACAAATTATCTACAAATATTTGGGAATTGAGGTTATCTGTGTCTTGTGACTCACTGCCAGTACACGCAGTATTTTGGGGGTCACTAATTACAAAATATCTGGGAATTGAGGTGATCTGTCTCTTGTCACTGCCAGCAGAGTATTTTGGGGGTCACAAATTTTTACAAAACATTTTGGAATTGAGGTGATCTGTCTCTTGTCACTGCCACGTAGTATTTTGGGGGTCACAAATTTCTACAAAATATTTGGAATTGAGGTGATCTGTGTCTTGTGACTCACTGCCAGTACCACGAGTATTTTGGGGGTCACTAATTTACAAAATATCTGGGAATTGAGGTGATCTGTCTCTTGTCACACAGGCAGTACCACGCAGTATTTTGGGGGTCACAAATTTCTACAAAATATTGGGAATTGAGGTGATCAGTGTCTTGTCACTGCCAGCAAGTATTTTGGGGTCACAATTTCTCAAAACATTTGAGAATTGAGGTGATCTGTGTCTTGTCACTGCCAGCAAGTATTTTGGGGGTCACAAATTTCTACAAAACATTTGGGATTGAGGTGATCTGTGTCTTGTCACTGCCAGCAAGTATTTTGGGGTCACAAATTTCTACAAAACATTTGGGAATTGAGGTGATCTGTCTCTTGTCACACAGGCAGTACCACGCAGTATTTTGGGGGTCACTAATTTACAAAATTCTGGGAATTGAGGTGATCTGTCTCTTGTCACTGCCAGCAAGTATTTTGGGGGTCACTAATTTCTACAAAATATTTGGGAATTGTTATAATCCGTGTGTTCTCACTGGCTGCCACCCATCAGGGGGTCTCACTGATTTATAGGAGGTTTCTGAGATTTGTAATCTGTGGCTTCTCACTGCCACCCATCAGGGGGTCCCACATACTTCTAGCAGATTTTGCGAATTGTAATTTGTGTCTTCTCACTGCCACCATCAGGGGGTCCCACATACTTCTAGCAGATTTATGTGAATTGTAATCTGTGGCTTCTCACTGCCACCCATCAGGGGGTCTCACTGATTTATAGGAGGTTTCTGAGACTTGTAATCTGTGGCTTCTCACTGCCACCCATCAGGGGGTCTCACTGATTTATAGGAGGTTTCTGAGACTTGTAATCTGTGGCTTCTCACTGCCACCCATCAGGGGGTCCCACATACTTCTAGCAGATTTATGCGAATTGTAATCTGTGGCTTCTCACTGCCAGCTATCAGGGGTCACACTGATTTATAGGAGGTTTCTGAGACTTTTAATATGTGTCTTCTCACTGCCACCCATCAGGGGGTCACACTGATTTATAGGAGGTTTCTGAGACTTTTAATATGTGTCTTCTCACTGCCACCCATCAGGGGGTCACACTGATTTATAGGAGGGAATTGTAATCTGTGTCTTGTCTCTGGCTGCCAGCTATCAGGGTGTCTCACTGAGTTATACCAGAGTTCTGTAAATCTTTAATCTTTATACCAGAGTTGAATCAGAGTTCTGTATATATTTAATCTATATATCACTCACCATGTCTGAAAGAACAAAAAGGACATACAGATGCTCCCAGACACAGATAAGAGGGCAAGCAGCCCCTGTGTGGGGAGGCTGTGCCTCTGGTCGTGGTGGACGTGGTGCATCCTCTGCAGGGGCACGCTTGTCCTTTCTAACTGGTGCTGGCTGTCTTCTTAAGCAGCAGCAACATACAGAGGATTTGGTGGATTGGCTAACCAGGCCATCCTCATCCTCCAGTCCTCTGCCAGCCAGACTTGTAGTGCTTTACAGTCCACCTCAGCTGCCAAAGCATCTAATGCAGCCTCCATGTCCACAGCTACTCCTGCTGTAGCCTCGCTATCACACACAGAGGAGTCAGCTGAATTGTTTGACTACAATGACAGTGACATGCTGCTTGGCTGGGGGTGCCAGTGATGACACACAAATAACTGGCACTCATGTTGCCCCAGCAGCTGCAGCATAATGCCAAGTTGGCTCCAGTGACGAGGAGATAGGGGGTGAAGATGACATTGATGATGAGGTCACTGACTCCACCTGGGTGCCAGATCAAACAGAGGAATCAACTAAGGAGGAGGGGGAGGAGGAGGCACAGCAAACACGAGGCACAACATCCTCTATGACCAACCGTAGCACTAGCCAGTCCAAGGCATCAGATGTCAGAGCTGCTCCGGTGCAGAGTGCTGTTGTCTAGAAAGCACACACGCAGGAACTCTGCTGTCTGCTGGGAGTTCTTTAAGAAATGTGCAGCAGACCCCACCATTGCTATTTGTAATCTATGTCAGATGAGGCTTAAGCATGGGAAAGACACCGGACACTTGGGTACCACGTGCTTGAGGCGACATATGACCTCTTGCCACACATCCCGTTGGCGCAAAACTTTGCGTAGGTCCTCCTCATCTGTCTCTACCCCCCACTGTATGTCCTGCCATGTCATTGCCTACAACCTCCACTGACAGGGATGATGTTACAGTAATGGATGTACCAGGTCCTTCCTCACAATGTGACAGCATCCCGTCAGATTAAGTTGCCGCAGCTGCTGCAGCGTAAGAAAAAATATAGTCCCAACCACCCCCAAGCACAGCGTCTAAATGCCAGTTTAGCAAAATTACTCGCATTGCAGCTGCTGCCTTTCCAGCTGGTGGACTCTGCTCCCCCCTGTGAATTTGCTGAATGTGCTGTACCACAGTGGCAGGTTCCAAAGCGCCAATTATTTTCACGCAAGGCCATTCCAGCACTATACCGGCACGTGGAAGACAATGTTATCGAGTCATTGGGAAAGGCAGTCAGCAGCAAGGTGCATGTGACTTTAGACACGTGGTCCAGCAAGCATGGACAGGGTCATTACATTTCCTTCACGGCACACTGGGTAACTCTGATTGCAGCTGGGAGGGATCCAAGACGGGGCTCTGTGGTGGAGCTTGTTCATCCACCACGCCTCCAGAAAGCTGCTTGTATGAGGTCTGTCTGCTCCACCACCACCACCTCTCCCTCTTCCTCCTCCTCCTCCTTCTGTGTCTCTGGCGAAGTGGCAGTTAAACAGACACCTGACAGGGTCTACGCAATGGCTCAAGCAAAAAGAAGCCATACTGTGCTTGAGCTGGTTTGTTTAGGGGGCAGGAGCCACACAGGGCCAGAAATTCTGTCAGCTCTGCAGGGCCAGGTGCAGAGATGGTTAACACCACGCCAGCTTCAGCTGGGAATGATCGTCTGTCATAATGGCAGCAACCTTCTCTCCGTCCTACGCAAGGGTAAATTGACGCATGTACCATGCCTAGCACACGTCCTAAATCTAGTGGTACAGCGTTTCCTAACCAAGTACCCAGGGCTGGCAGAGCTTCTCAGCCAGGCCAGAAAAGTCTGCAGCCACTTCAGACGGTCATTCCCAGCAAGCGTTCGCCTGGCAGAAATTCAAAGAGAATTCCACCTTCCCACAAACCGTCTGATCTGTGACATGCCCACCAGGTGGAACTCGACATTAGCAATGCTGAAGCATCTGCACAAGCAGCAGAGGGCCATCAACGAGTACCTGTGTGAGTATGGCAGAAGGACAGGTTCAGGTCAACTTATTTCCCCCCCCACAGTGGCTGATGATCAAGGATGCATGCACTGTACTGTCACCATTTGAGGAGGCAACGAGGATGGTGAGCAAGGACAGTGCATGCATCAGTGACACAATTCCTTTAGTGTTCCTGCTGGAGCACACTCTACGGGGAATTATAGATGTGGCTCTAGAGGCAGAGCAGCGGGAGGAAGAGGAGGCCTTCCCTAGCTCTGAAGGCCCCAGTCTTTCTGCAGACAGCATTCCAGCGGGTCCTACTCAGATCAGACAGGAGGAGGATGAGGAGGAATATTTAAGTAGTGGGGGCATTGAAGGTGGGGAGGGCTAGTGCGTGGCTGGGAGGAGGAAGTGCACGATGGGGTCATCCTCATTGACCAGGAAGACTCGGAAGCTAATGCCACCTCAAACCTATGCTGCATGGGCTCCCTTATAATGCAAAGCCTGCTAAAGGACCCCAGGATTCGTGCTATCAAGGAGAGGGATCATTACTGGTTGGCAACCCTTCTTGATCCACGATAGAAGGGTAAAGTTGCAGAGCTCATCCTGTCCGCACAGAGGGAGCACAGGATGAAAAAACTTGGACGCTCTAAAGCGACACTTGTGTAACACCTTTCCAGGCACTGGTAGGTTACCAAGTGATGACACACGTGCTTCTGAGGCTGCGGATGATCAGAGGAATAGTGGTGAAGGCCAGGGCCGCTTGACTGATGCATTTTTAAACTTTTTTAGTCCACGACGCCCAGGGACGTCAAATGTAGGCACCCATTGCCAGCATCTTCACCGTATGGTGCAGGACTACCTAAGGGCAAGGGCAGACCTGAATACCTTTCCAGCAGCTGATCTACTGGCTTACTGGGTGTTGAGATTGGATCACTGGCCAGAACTTAGCCAAATGCTATGAGGCTACTAGGTTGCCCTTCATCTAGCGTGCTTTCTGAAAGGACGTTCAGTGCCGCTGGAGGTTTTGTCACAGACAAAAGAGTGCGTCTGACCACTGACTCTGTAGACCGGCTGACATTTATGCAAAAAGAAAAAAGAATTCCCCAGGCGCTTAGTTGCCCCTAGATTCGCTTCCACCCCAGTGGACACTTCCCAATATCCACAGTACAAATATCGTGAAAGGGATGGTGGGTGTGGGTTTAGCGCTTCATAGTGGAATACCTGATACGTCTCCATTTGAGGGCTGGCAGCTCTCACTCTGTGTGAGTATGAGCAATTACATATATTACTTTACTAAGCTTTCCCTTATCAGACAATATTGTACCATTTGCGCTTCTCTGTTTTTTTTTGAGGTCCTACGTGTAAGAAGACTTCACCTGGTATTCTGCTTAAAGCCACCTGCCAAAGTGGGGCCATCTCCTTTTTTCTTTTTTTATAAGGGACACTTCCAATCTTGTACCTTTCCTCTGGGGACTTCCATGAAGCGCTAAACCCACCCCACCATCCCTTTCACGGCTGACATTTATAAAAATGAAACAGTCCTGGATCAGCAGCTATCAATCCCCTGATGCTGAAGCAACGGATTAGATCGGGAGTGTCTTCTGCATTCACAAAACCTCCAGCACTGAACTCTTCCGCAATACCACAAAAGGGTTACAGTGTGAAGGCACTTGCTGCCATGAAAGGCACAATATTTGGCTGCACTGACGCCTGTGCCACATTTATATCACTTTAATTTTTTGAACCGCAGGGTCCGACCCTGCACTCTTCCACAATACCACAAAAGGGTTACGGTGTGGAGGCACTTGCTGCCATGAAAGGCGCAATATTTGGCTGCACTGACGCCTGTGCCACAATTATATCATTTAAATTTTTTGAACCGCAGGGTCCAACCCTGCACTCTTCCACAATACTACAGAGGGGTTACTGTATGATAGTACTTGCTGTCCTGGCAGTCTGGCACCAAAAGCACAATATCTGGGTGCACTGACGCCCATTACCAGATGCATATCTTTTTAATATAGGACCGCAAGGTCCACCCCTGCATTCTTCCACAATACTACAGAGGGGTTACTGTATGATGGAACTTGCTGGCCTGGCAGTCTGGCACCAAAAGCACAATATCTGGGTGCACTGACGCCCATTACCAGATTCATATCTTTTTAATATAGGACCACATGGTCCACCCCTGCATTCTTCCACAATACCACAGAGGGGTTACTGTATGAATGCACTTGCTGGCTGGCACCAAAAGCACAATATCTGGGTGCACTGACGCCCATTACCAGATGCATATCTTTTTAATATAGGACCGCAAGGTCCACCCCTGCATTCTTCCACAATACTACAGAGGGGTTACTGTATGATAGTACTTGCTGGCCTGGCAGTCTGGCACCAAAAGCACAATATCTGGGTGCACTGACGCCCATTACCAGATTCATATATTTTTTACATAAGACCACATGGTCCACCCCTGCATTCTTCCACAATACCACAGAGGGGTTACTGTATAAATGCAATTGCTGGCCTGGCACCAAAAGCACAATATCTGGGTGCACTGACGCCTTTAACAGATGCATATCTTTTTAATATAGGACCGCAAGGTCCACCCTGCATTCTTCCACAATACTACAGAGGGGTTACTGTATGATAGTACTTGCAGTTCTGGCACCAAAAGTACAATATTTGGGTGCGCTGCCACTGACGCCTGTATCAGATTCATATCCTCAGAGGGGTTATGGTGTGACAGCACTGTTGACGACGCTAAAGGCCCAATTTTACAGCACCTATTGTTACTTTCATCCATAAGCCTGCATATTTCTATACATCCGAAAAATCCGCCACTTCGCGGGCAGGATATGGGACCTCCTAGGCACGATATTTGAAGGAATTTTTCGCTTTAACCCTTATTTCATGGAAAACTCACTGTCCCTTTAAAAACGTTTTTTTTAAAACTTTTTGTCCTTGTTTCCTGTCCCCCAGGGCACTACCCGGACCCCCATACACCTTTTATGGCAAATATCTAGCATATATGCCCTCTTGGAGGGCACTCTAAAAATCGAATTTTCAGCCCCATTGACTTGTAGTGAGTTCGAGTTCGGATTCGAACATTTGTTAAGTTCGGGTTCGAATACGAACCGAACTCGGGGGTGTTCGGCTCATCCCTAGTCAGGATGACACAAAAAGAAATATAGGCAAAACACATTACATTACATCTCCCTTCCTAAGTATAAAACAAACCCTACATTAGCATAGTCACTTTAAATATATGTGTAGATACAGCAACAATTAATATTTGCTATTTCTTTAAACTTTGCAATTTAGATAAAAACTTACATGCCTAAAAAGAAAAGGTTAACACACTTCAGATGAGAATCATTTGATGACATGTCATTAAGAACTGAACTATTGAACATAAACATGTGTAACTGTAAAGGAAAGGTTATTGGTACACTGCTTTCACAAAGCGCTGTTGCCGCGCATGTCTCTGACTACAAACAAAGCCTGTCTGGAGGCTTCACGACTCTGCCAAGTCCGGTGGTGTACTGCCCGGTCGGCAGCATTTCCTCAGCAGGTTGTATTGCTGGAGCAGATTCTTGTCGAGAGGTAGCATGATCCACACACTCGGGCTCTTCGGCACTCACTGGTTCCAACAACGCTGCCCAATGATCATCAACAAGTGTGTGACGGGAGTCATTGGCAACTGGTGTGCTCTTACGAAGATGCTGGATGTTGCGACGGTATTCTCTATTCCCACAGTTGTTCTGTGGTCAAGCAGTGCAAGGTGTTTGTCTGGCGCTTTGGCCCAAAGTGTTTTCACAGTCTGGACTGCACGCTCTGCTTCGCCATTGGAATGTGGTGTGTGGGGTGATGAAGTTTTGTGAGTAATTCCATACCTTTGGCAGAAAATCTTAAATTCCTCTGCTGCATATTGAGGACCATTGTCTGTTCGGAGGATGACAGGGATCCCATGCCTACTGAATTGGGCCTTCAGTTTTTCTTTGACAGTGCGGCAATGTAGATCTTTCAGCACGTCCACTTCAATGAACTTCGAGTAGTAATCCACCAGCAGAATGTAATGGGTCCCTTCGAACTCAAACAAGTCCGAGGCTACTTCTTCAAAGGGAAGATCGGGCGTTTCTGTAGGCTGAAGGGGTTGTCTAGGCAGTTTATTCTGGAAAAAAACAAAATTGGTGATGTTGCGCTAAATAAAGTAAAAAACTTGTGTAAGTCTATATTAAAAGCATGCTAATATGCACAGCAAGAAGAGGAAAAAAAAGGGAGGAAAAAAAATTCCTATTCCTCTATAGTTCGTTCAATGGATATCCAGTCTCTGTTATAAAAAGGAAATTTGGCAAATTCTTCCAATCCTTTAAAACGAACGACCACTTCTTTGGCGAATCTTCATTAAGGGTATATATCTCGAGAAAAAGGAAATCTCAATAGTGTTATACCTTTTATTGATATATATAAAAATACACTGACATGATATACGTACAGAGTATAGGTAGTGGGTTTAGGAATTGATCTCACCCACTGCCAGATAAAAAACATCGCGTCCCGTCAAGCCTTTAAAAAACGAACCACCCGGAGCTCCCGGGCTGCTTCCAAGGTAGTCACTCGATACAAAGGTGGGTCCGCGATGGTAAAGTGACGTAGTGCTGACGCGTTTCGCCCCGCCCACGGGACTTCATCAGAGCTACGTCACCATGCCATCATCCTCTCTAAATAGTGTCTTTAACCTGACACACCTGTTGGTCTTCTATTAGAATTTTCTGAAACCGCTCCCTATAGGAGATCTTACAAACGCTTCAGTACATTTAAAGCATTAAATATATTGTGAAAAACTCACTAATAATAACAATAAAAAGGCAGTATTAATGAACTTGCCACATATAGGTAATCACAAAAAACTTAAGTCATCATTAAGAAAAAATTGTTAACACCCATAAAACACTGTGCATATGAATTAAAACTAAACGAGAATTAAAACGAGAATTAAATAGAATTGAAAAATGACAAGAGTATAAATTCTTAATACTTCTAAAACCACTCCAAAAAGGAGGGGGGGGGGGTCTTAAAGACATCACAACATAATTAAAAAAGTGAAATGTAAAAAACATTTAGAAAAAACATGTAAACATTCCAATGTTAATAACATGCACCAATAATATGTGCAGCATATAGAAAAAAACACATATGCTGCACATATTATTGGTGCATGTTATTAACATTGGAATGTTTACATGTTTTTTCTAAATGTTTTTTACATTTCACTTTTTTAATTATGTTGTGATGTCTTTAAGACCTTCCCCCCCCCTCCTTTTTGGAGTGGTTTTAGAAGTATTAAGAATTTATACTCTTGTCATTTTTCAATTCTATTTAATTCTCGTTTTAATTCTCGTTTAGTTTTAATTCATATGCACAGTGTTTTATGGGTGTTAACAATTTTTTCTTAATGATGACTCTTAAGTTTTTTTGTGATTACCTATATGTGGCAAGTTCATTAATACTGCCTTTTTATTGTTATTATTAGTGAGTTTTTCACAATATATTTAATGCTTTAAATGTACTGAAGCGTTTGTAAGATCTCCTATAGGGAGCGGTTTCAGAAAATTCTAATAGAAGACCAACAGGTGTGTCAGGTTAAAGACACTATTTAGAGAGGATGATGGCATGGTGACGTATGCTCTGATGAAGTCCCGTGGGCGGGGCGAAACGCGTCAGCACTACGTCACTTTACCATCGCGGACCCACCTTTGTATCGAGTGACTACCTTGGAAGCAGCCCGGGAGCTCCGGGTGGTTCGTTTTTTAAAGGCTTGACGGGACGCGATGTTTTAATCTGGCAGTGGGTGAGATCAATTCCTAAACCCACTACCTATACTCTGTACGTATATCATGTCAGTGTATTTTTATATATATCAATAAAAGGTATAACACTATTGAGATTTCCTTTTTCTCGAGATATATACCCTTAATGAAGATTCGCCAAAGAAGTGGTCGTTCGTTTTAAAGGATTGGAAGAATTTGCCAAATTTCCTTTTTATAACAGAGACTGGATATCCATTGAACGAACTATAGAGGAATAGGAATTTTTTTTCCTCCCTTTTTTTTCCTCTTCTTGCTGTGCATATTAGCATGCTTTTAATATAGACTTACACAAGTTTTTTACTTTATTTAGCGCAACATCACCAATTTTGTTTTTTATGTTATATTCTTTCTGAATTGGTGGATATCAGGGTGGTGTTTTTTGCTGCTTACTTTGTGGGTGTTTCCGCAGTATAAACCCTCTTTGTTTAGTTTATTCTGGAAGTCTGCACACTTGCCACAGTTCTTCACCATTTGTTCAATGACAGAACTCATACCTGGCCAGTATAGAACCTCACGGACTCTTTGCTTGCTCTTCGCTATTCCCAGGTGGGACTGATGTATGAGTTTCAACATGTGAGCTTGCATAGAAGGGGGTACCACTATACGCAGGCCTTTGTACACAACAACATCGGAGACAACAAGCTGGCTTTGTGAGTCCCAGTATGGTTGTATTTCATTAGGCAGATCATGCCTGTGGTCTGGCCAGCCTTGTTGGATTGTCCGTTGAAGACAGCTGAGCTCTTTTCTTGTGCAGTTCTGAATATTTCTGCTCACTGATTGAAACAAAGTTAAGCATGGAGACGCACTCTAAGCCTTCCATCTCAGGCTTGTGTACAGGTAACTGAGCTCTTGACAGCGTATCAGGCAGTTCCATATCTTTGCCTCACCTGTACTTAACGGTGAGATCATACCACTGCAAGCGAAGGCACATCCTCTGAATGCGCATGGGAGTAGAGAGCAATGGCTTCCTAAAAATATCCTCCAGGGGTTTATGGTCATTGTACACAGTAACGTGGTTTCCAAATATGTAATTATGAAACTTGACACATGCGTGAACAATTGACAGTGTCTCCTTCTCGATTTGCGCGTAACGCTTTTTTGTGTCTGTTAACGACCTAGACGAAAAGTCAACAGGATGACCGTCCTGCAATAATACAGCACCGAGGCAGTTGCTGCTGGCATCGCAGAAAATTTCGGCAGGCTTGGATGGATCAAAAAAATGTAGCACAGGAGACTTAGTGACTTTGAGTCTGTCAAAGGCTTGTTCTAGTGCTGGTTGCCATGCAAATTCCACATCTGTTTTCAGAAGCTGTCTGAGAGGTGCGTCTTCTTCACTGAGGTTGGGCAGGAATTTCGAGAGGTAGGTGACGAACCCTAGGAAGCAATGAACACCATCCTTGTCTTTTGGTGCAGGCATGGATTTCACAGCCTCTATTTTCACAGCGTCTGCTTTCAGGCCATCTGCTGTTATCAGGTGTCCTACATAGGGCACGGACGATTGCTTGACGTGGCATTTATCAAAGTTGAGACTCAGGTTATAGCTTGTGCCTCTCTGAATCACCTTGTGGAGAATCTCATCGTGTTCCGTTACTGAAGGAGTCGCAATGAGAATGTCATCCATGACACTGATGGCGCTGCTAATGCCCTCAAGCATTTCATCCATAATACGCTGGAATATTTTGGGTGCACATTTTAGACCAAAAGGAAGCCTAAGCCACCTAAATCTGCCAATAGGTGTGTTGAAGGTTGTCAGAAATGATGATGATTCATCCAGTTCTATATGTAGGAACCCAGATTTTGCATCCAAAACTGAGAAAACTTTAGCACCAGGTATTGTAGAGACTACCTCCTCCATGGTGCGCATTGGGTAATGTTCCCTCTTAATGACTTTATTTAAGTCGCTCGGGTCAATACAGATCCTTATTTTGCTATTACGCACAGCTGCCACCATAGAACTCACCCACTCGGTTGGTTAACTTTAGTGATGTAGCCATCTTTAACCATCTCTTGTAGGTGTTCTAGTATTTTCTCTCGCAGTGCAGTTGGTTGACAATGGATAGGATGAACCACACCTTGTGCTTCAGGATCAATTTTGATTGTGTACTTGCCTGACAAGGTTCCAGTAGTGCGAGTCAGCTCTGGATAATCATCTAGCCCAACTGGCACAGAGTGTGTTGTGTCGTTTTTCGTAGCGGGCTGCAGTGCATTGAGCCGCATCACTAAACCTAAGGCTTCCGCTGTTGCACCACTGAGCACATTTTCTTGCATTATGTCCACAATCTCAAATTCTGCTTTTATCTCTGTATTCTTGAATTTAGTCGGAAGGTCAACTGCAGCTATTGGCTTCAGCTTGTGGTTGGAGTAGGACTTTAGCACCCGATTAGCGCGTTTAAGCTCACCCACATGCAGAAGTGCCTGATAATTACTTAAAGCCAATATGTTACACTTTGCACCAGTATCAATTCTGAATGGTACTTGCCGAGACAGGATTTCAATGTCTGCTGTCCACTTATCATTGTGCTCCTCCGTTTGTGTGAGATTTATGTTCAGCACCTCCTCATCCTCTGGTTCTGGTTGCAGCTGCACACTAACTGTGTTTACTGACCTTTTGCGACATACTGCCACCCCGTGGTTTAATTTGTGACAGTACGAGCAGACAGAACCTTTTTCTGGACATTTTCCTTGGTTCCACTTATGTTGTGGATCTCTGCCACAGCTTAAACCGTTGTATGTTCGATTAGTATACATGTCTTTCTGCACAAATTTAGTCTGATTTTGTAGATAGGCTTTTTTATTTTCCGTTTGGAATTGTGTATAAACCTTTATTGCTTGCACCTGATATTCTTCTTCTCTGACTATTTTAATTTGCTTCTGTGACAGTTCAAACTGTTGAGCGATTTCAATTGCTTTTGGTAGTGTTAGATCTTCCCCTTTGTCTAAGAGTCTCTCTTGGACGCGCTTTTCTCTGGCTCCAGCGATTATTGCATCGATTAACATATCATCTGGATCAGCATACTCGCAATCCATCAGCATGAGTCTTAAATCCTTCACAAATTTATCAAAACCCTCAGTGACTCCTTGTTTTCTTAGTTTAAAGCGGTGTCTGGTTATTCTCTTATTCTTTCTTGGCCTTATATAGCTGGCAAATTTATCCAGTACTTTAGATGGATCATCTTTCTCGCCTTCTCCCCAGAGAAGCGTTTTATATATTTCTCTGCCCTGCTCGCCAATCCACGTCCCCAACCAACCTGCACGCTGCTTCGGTGTTTGTTCTGAGAGTGGTCCGTCAAACACGAATGTGACGTGGCTTCGAAATCTATCAAACTCTTGGTACAAGTCCAGAGCATCCCATTCAATCTTAGGGTGTTCAAATTACAATAATGCCATACTAAACGTGAGATCTGTTCCAGACAGACTTCTGACACCATGTAAAGTAATGTGACAGACACAGAGCTTCACAACTGAGCTGAACTCCTGCTCTATTTCCTGTTTATTCTGTTACTGCACACAAACATAACAGGAGGGAGGGCTCAAGCAGACTAGCTACGGTGGTCAGGATGACAAAAAAAGAAACATAGGCAAAACACAATACATTACAAGATGCATGGACATGGGGCAGTGACAGAGTGAGGAGAGATGCAGGGACAGAGGGGGGCAGTGACAGAGTGAGGAGAGATGCAGGGACAGAGGGGGCAGTGACAGAGTGAGGAGAGATGCAGGGACAGAGGGGGCAGTGACAGAGTGAGGAGAGATGCAGGGACAGAGGGGGCAGTGACAGTGAGGCGGGCAGTGACAGAGTGAGGGGGCAGTGACAGAGTTAGGAGAGATGCAGGGACAGAGGGGGCAGTGACAGAGTGAGGAGAGATGCAGGGACAGGGGGCAGCAACAGTGAGGAGAGATGCAGGGACAGAGGGGAGACAGTGACATAGTGAGGAGAGATGCAGGGACAGAGGGGGCAGTGACAGAGTGAGGAGAGATGCAGGGACAGAGGGGCAGTGACAGTGAGGGGGCAGTGACAGAGTGAGGGGGTAGTGACAGAGTGAGGAGAGATGCAGGGACAGAGGAGAGGAAGACAGCTTTGCATCCTTTGCTGCCCATGTCTTTCAGATGCACTCACAGGGTTATTCAGAGAGCGTGAAAAGCAGGAGAATGACTGGAGAATAAAAAATTCTAGGTCAAAATAGCCGATTTGGAAAGTGAGATAAATGGGAGAATTTTTCTGGTTTGGCTATTTTGACCAGGAATTTTTCATTCTCCAGTCATTCTCTATCATTCTCCTGCTTTTCACGCTCTCTGAATAATCCTGTCAGTGTCGGGTTGGGCTTCTCCTTATGATTTAGCTGCACAGCTCCAGCCAGCATCCTCTGTCCTCCTCCATGACTGCTGACCCAAAGCTGAACAGCACAGGTTTCAGGGCAGGATGAGGTCAGGGCTCCGGTCTGTAAGCCTAGCAGTGACCTAGCTTCCAGGGAGCCATCAGGGATGTGAAAAAAAAACCCCTACAGAATAAAACTAGTGTGTCCTGTCTGAAGGAAAGCGAGCAGTTCACTCTCCCAACATTAAGGCTGGGTTCACGCCTAAGCGTTTTACAGCGCGCTCCTGCGCGCTGTAAAACGCTCAAACAGTGAAATACCATTATTCCCTATGTGGGCATGTCACACCTGGCCGTTTCTCAGCGCGCATGAACGCGCTGATAAACGCCCTACGTCCAAAGAAGTGCGGGAGCTTCTTTCGGGCAGTTATCAGCGCGTTCGCGGCCATATCATAGCCGCGAATGCGCTGCAACGCACGTTCGCGCGTTTTTTTGTATGCGCGAACGTGCGTAAAAAAAACGCGCGCATTGCGCGACGCTGCACTACGCCGTGGTGTGAACCCAGCCTAAAAGGAGCAGTGCAGTAAATTAAGGGCTGCCAAAAAACTTGTGTTGATTACCCCTCACAACAGGAGTCCTTCCAGTTATCCCCCTTTAGCAGGTTATACAGGGCCAGAGAGCGAGGAGTCAGGGAGCAGCTGCCTTCCCTGACCCAGAACATCCATGTCACTGACAGGGGCTGGGCAGTGGGCAGGCACGTACGGTAGACGTCTGGACATCAGTGGAGGTCAGCAGCCGGGTCAAAAAAAAAAACCTACAGCCTGAGTGTGCACTCGCACTCAGTTAATTTCCACTCGCCAAATGCGAGCAGGCGAGTGGAAATTTTGCAGCCTGGTATAACTCATTCTGCTGCTTTGTGTTACAATGTAACTACATGACCCACCACTGTGACATGTTAAAAGAGCTAAACTGGCCGTCGCTGGAGTCTAAACGCACCCTTCACCTTTCCAACCTGGTGTTTAAGAGATTTTCTTGGAAGCTGCCATCCTACCTGAATAGGCTGCTTCCCCCAGCAGTTCCCTCATCCTATAACCTCCAGGACCTGCACCTTACTTGCAATACCACAATACAAAAAGACAGTGGCTCGATCCTCATTTTTCTCCAGAGCATGGCAGTTATGGAATAACCTCCCAGACGCCATCAAATCTTCCCCCAGTCTTAAGTCACTCAAGAGTTCCCTATTAACATACCTCAATACGGAATGCACCTGTAAACATGTAACATAGTAACTATATACAGAATGCACCTGTAAACATGTAACATAATGACTATTTTCTAAATATTTATTTTCTGTTAATCTGTATATTTGTGTTGCTTTTTAATATCTTGCATTTATTACTTTGTATTTCTGTAACTGTAACATTTCAATGTTCTTGAACCCAGGACATACTTGAAAACGAGAGAAATCTCAATGTATCCTTCCTGGTAAAATACTTTATATATAAATAAATAAACCCCGGAGCAGCCCCAGATGGCACAGCCAAACACAAAACAGGGGAAAACAGACATGAATGCCTCTCACCACCACCAGGGGGCACAGTCAAAACCAGGGAAAACGTGACACACACAGGGTTATTCAAAGAGATCCGAATTGCTGGCGAAAGGTTATCGAACGCTGAAATTCAGCGTTCGGTTACCTTTCCTGGCCATTCGGCTATTCAGAGATGGTGCAATATTGTGGCCATTCAGCTATTCACAATGCAGGCAGTTCACCAAATGTTGGCGAATTGCCTGCACATACGGTGCCTGTTCGAGGGCAGTGAAATCCCAATAGAGAAGCAATGCTTCGGCTATTCAGAAACAAAAACCAGCAGGGAAAAGTTCCCGAAATGCCCTGCCATTCAGTGGTTTAATTCGACAGGTTTATTCAGGCGAATCCCGTAGGCTTCAATGTTAAAAATATTCCCGTTTTAATTCAATATCTAATAAACTGTTCATTATAATATTCTGCAGTGAAAAGTCTCTTTATTTATAGATTTTTTAGGATCTTTTAGGCATTTTTCGGGATTTTTTTGCAAACTTTTTTTTTAAACGTTTCTTTTTTCTGTAACAGCCCTTTTTATTATCATTCATTGGATCTTATATGTAAATTTCAGACATTTTCGCTCAGTAGTTTCTTTGAAACAGCGTTTCACTTTTCAAACATTCAAAACGCACTTTTTTTTCACTCCATTCGTCTGCGGTGTTGGGTTTTTCCGGCGGCTGCTCTGTGCTCCCCTGCTCGGGTTTCTCTGGCGTGTTCGGCGGGGTTAATCCAGATGTTTTTGCGGGTTTCGGTGTGCCTTCGCCTGCTTTTGCATTGAGTTTTCGCGGCGGATTTGCGGCGGCTTTTCCCTGCACTACGATGGCCCTGTGGTGCTTGCTGAATACACCGCAGGGTCGCCGAAATGGGATCGCCAAATCGCACCAAATTGAAGAGAACGAAAAGTCACCGAACGTGCAGTGAGTGACTTTTCGATTCTGTTTGAATAACCCTGACAAAAGAGATTTATACAAATGTTCTTGACTTTTCATGAGCAGGTGGTTATGGATCTCTGAATAAACATTTTTTTTGTAATTATAAATAGGGATGAGCCGGACACCCCCGAGTTCGGTTCGCATTTGAACTCGAACTCAATGCAAGTCAATGGGACTCAAATTTCGGTTTTTAGAGTGCCCTCCAAGAGGGCATATATATGCTAGATATTTGCCATAAAAGGTGTATGGGGGTCCGGGTAGTGCCCTGGGGGACAGGAAACAAGGACAAAAAGTTAAAAAAAGTTTTTAAAGGGACAATGAGTTTTCCATGAAATAAGGGTTAAAAAAAATAATTAAAAATTCCTTCAAATATCGTGCCTAGGAGGTGCCCGTGAAGTGGCGGATTTGTAGGATGTATGGAAACATTTAAAAACAATGTCCGGGTTCCGGTAATGCCCTGGGGGACAGGAAACAAGGACAAAAAGTTTAAAAAAAATAAATTTTTAACCCCTTCACCACTGACGACGTGTGGGACACGTCCTCAGTTACTCCCGGTGTATGCTGAGGAGGACGTGTCCCACACATCATCAGCTTTGCGGGACCTCCGGCGGAGATACTCACCTCTCTGTCCAAGGTCCCGCGGCGTTCTGAATTCAGCGTCCTCAGACGCTGAAGTCAAGCTCATCCCGACGTAAATGACGTCGTCGCGCCATGCACGATGACGTCATTTCCAGGCGACCCCCCGGCAATGCCGGGAGATCGCCTGGAAGGGAGGGGGGGATCCGTTCGGATCCCTCTCCCTCCCGATCGGGAGGTCCCACAAAAAAAACCCAGACACCGCTTAAAAGGAGAGAGTCTCCCCTTTTAAGCGGTGCCTGGCTTTAACCCCTTAGGCACCGGGTCGCACTTCGGCGCCTTGCGGCGCTGAAGTGCGGCCTAGCTCCGGTGGGGGCCACCATCTTGAGTCCCCCCTCACTGCCTGACGTCCTCACGCATAGCGTGATGACGTCAGATAGCCGGGGAACCCCTAGCTGCCCGGAATCCCCTGGTGGAGATAGGGGGTTTATTTGAGGGTTCACAGAGATGCTGTAAGGTTGTGTATAGAGATGCTGATGGGGTTGTGTATAGAGATGCTGTGAGGCTGTGTATAGAGATGCTGTGTGGCTGTGTATAGAGATGCTGTGTATAGAGATGCTGATGCTGTTTGTGTATAGAGATGCTGATGGGGTTGTGTATAGAGATGCTGTGAGGCTGTGTATAGAGATGCTGTGAGGTTGTGTTTAGAGATGCTGATGGGGTTGTGTATAGAGATGCCGTGTATAGAGATGCTGATGGGGTTGTGTATAGAGATGCTGTTTGTGTATAGAGATGCTGATGGGGTTCTGTATAGAGATGCTGTGTATAGAGATGCTGTTTGTGTATAGAGATGCTGATGGGGTTGTGTATAGAGATGCTGTTTGTGTATAGAGATGCTGATGGGGTTGTGTATAGAGATGCTGTGTATAGAGATGCTGATGGGGCTGTGTATAGAGATGCTGTGAGGTTGTGTATAGAGATGCTGTGAGGTTGTGTATCGAGATGCTGATGGGGTTGTGTATATAGATGCTGTGAGGTTGTGTTTAGAGATGCTGTTGGGGTTGTTTATAGAGATGCTGTAAGGTTGTGTTTAGAGATGCTGTTGGGATTGTGTATAGAGATGTCTTGCATAGAGATGCTGATGGGGTTGTGTATAGAGATGCTGTGTATAGAGATGCTGATGGGGCTGTGTATAGAGATGTTGTGAGGTTGTGTATAGAGATGCTGTAAAGGCTGTGTATAGAGATGCTGTGTATAGAGATGCTGTGAGGTTGTGTATAGAGATGCTGATGGGGCTGTGTATAGAGATGCCTTGCGGCGCCGAAGTGCGGCCTAGCTCCGGTGGGGGCCCCCATCTTGGATGGCGGCTCCACCCCCCCCTCACTGCCTGACGTCCTCACGCATAGCGTGATGACATCAGATAGCCGGGGAACCCCTAGCTGCCCGGAATCCCCTAGTGGAGATTTGAACCCCAATATCTCCAGAACCGTGGCAGCTAGGGGGTCATGGAGGGTTTCAATTGAAAGGCCTGAGCATGGCCTTTCGAATGATAACCAACATGACCAGATATAAAGTAAAAAAGTGTGTTATTTTTATTAATGCAGCAATATTGTTCACATTTCAATTATAATGTGAACAATGATGCTGCACTAATGATTTTTTCTATGGGGTGCGTTTTTTCTAAAAATCACGTAATTCCCCCCACAAAATGTAACAAGTCCCCATTTCTAATTTTTGTACAAGCGCACCCCATAGAAAACATAACCACAAATGCTCATGTGCTAAAATGTGAAAAAAAAACACTTTACACACTGCAGATGATTAAAAATTCAATTTTTATTGCATTTTTTGTCATAATATACAGGCAGGACATGATGTATACATATAAAAATGATATATTATGAATCTGCGGAGTCTGCCGGAAAGAACGTTATCTAATATGTCTGGGTCATTTAATAAAATGTGGCTTCAAATCGCGTTTAAACATGATGAGCGAAAGTGGTAAAAATGAGCTGAGCACACAGCAGTGAAATGCAGGGTTAAGGGGTTAAACAGTATATCAGAGGAAGATTTAGTAGAGAAATGAACACTTCTCAGAAGCACAGGTGTTGTTGTTGATACATGTTCAGATCAGAAGACACCACACCCTCAGTCTGCATACAGTGTATCAAATTCATGAGACCAGACTAATTAGAAGCACATGTTATTTCCAAGCACTAATTAACACCTGTTGTTTACGCCGTTTGAGAACACAGGTCATTTAGAGGTGAGAATCTTTGCACGTAGACATTAGTTTTTAATTCAATATCTAATAAACCGTTGCTTATAATATTCTGCAGTAAAGAGTCTCTTTATCTCTAGATTTTTTAGTATTTTTTAAGCATTTTTTATACTCTTTTCAAAAAAACAATTTGGGCGAACTCGAACCGAACACGGCAAAAAGTTCGAAGTTTGCGAACTTGTGAGCAGCCAAAGTTCGAATCGAACTCCGAACTGATCGAACCGAACAGCTCATCCCTAATTATAAACATTTCCTTGGACGAAAAACAAAAAATAACTGGAGAAAAGGGAATTAAAAGATTGATCCGGTGCCTGATTGGCTAGTTCTTCATTCTATGGACAAATAGTCTGGTTTTAGTATTGTTATTATTTGATAATTTAGACCGCCTTTAATTATTTAATCGAAGATTATGTACTAAGCCCAGACATTGTGACACAGCAATATAATTGCGTTTATTTATTCCCTTGTAGATATTTGGTATAACATCATTCTCATTTAGCTCAGACATCTAAGATTAGATTTCAGAATGAAAATGACAAATTGGATCAAAGCATTGAGATATTTGCTGCTATTCACTGCGTTACGCCGAATGTAAAAATGGAAGACTATGTGCAGACCTTTAAAAGCATTATAATTAATGTATCCTTAATGGCACTAAAGAGGATTTGAAAATGTGCTTTACCCTGTGCTTTATGATGTTTTCGGGTGTTTTCAAGGTCTTGGAACTCCCAGAGACCAATAATTAATACTGATATCTCTTTCTAGCTGCCACAATGAATCTTTAGAGGTGGAGAGTCCATTTTTTCTTCTGTTTTTTTTGCAGATTTTTTTATGATTTATACATTCATTGCCTGTTAGTGAAACCAGACAGCAGAAGTAAATCTTTCTTATGTAAAACCCTAGTGTATATATAGGTAAATGTATCTAGTTTCCAGCCAACTGTGCACATTCAAAGCTATTTCTTTCTCTATCTCCCTGAGAAATCTAGTGGACAGAAGTGCAGTTAAGATGTCTCCTTACGCATCTCCTTCTCTTAACTCCTTCACTACCAAGTGATTAAAAAAAAAACATTGTCAGAAACCAGTGTTTTATTTTGTAAAATCATTTTTAATTCGTTATACAGTAATAAATAGCTATTACTGTAAATAATCTATTTGGCCAGTAGATCGCATCATCTACTGCCAAACTGAGTTACAGAGGTTTGAGCTGCAGGTCTTTTTTTTTCTCCCTGCATCGGCTGCTGAATGCTGCTAAAGCCTGATATTTCAGAGCATTCAAAAACCGATTTTACAATTTTAGCTCTTTAGGCATTCGCTTTTGGACTGCACATCAGCAGATCGAGATATCTCGATATCGGGGCACTGGATGGTGCCTATGAATCCTGAGATATCTTGTTCTCAGTAGTGAAAGGGTTAAATGTTGGAACTGGAAATATCTAAATATGTTTTAAAAGGGAAAACAAGAATTGCTTAACTGTGCTTTTTAGTGTATGTATGTGTAGCGCTGTGCTAAAAATCTTGCTGTGGCAGTACCTATTTTTGGCCACAAGATGGAGACTATCGCGATCAGAGATGCTGGACATTGGGACTACAATAACTGGCATGCTTTGCAAGAAGCCAGGAAGTGGGTGGAGACTGGAGTCTTACATCCTCTGCCTCGTGGAGAAAGTTCGAGAGCGCGCCAGGGGATGAGAGAAAGCAGACACACTGAGGAGACCGCTGGAGGAGCTAGGCCAAAGCCTGAGGGAGACCTGTAATTCCTATTTGGGTCACTCCACCTGAGGAGAAGGAGACTTGCCAGTACCCAGACAACAGCTGCAGACCGGCGGAATCGAACGGAGAGCAGGCGGGGAGCTGGACAAGCTGCAGGAAGGTAGACAACGGATCCGGCCGCTAGTATCCCCAGTCAAGATCCGGCGGAGACGTCCTGGGTCAGCGGAGCCTAAAGCCTGCGTCGGATGGGTGAGAGGCCTCCAAGGCTGTTGTATGATTAAAGGTCAAGCTGCTGTTTTCTCTTTAAAGTTTACAGGGCCCCAAGTGACTAGTCGAAGACCTTTCTTTAATAGATTCACTGGCCAGTTGAACAGTACCCGGGTACCACACACACACACAGATACGCTTCTCACATTCTGGAACTTAACTTGTACAGGACTCATTTCCTTTTACGAATCGGAACGGGGGTTAAAGACAAAGATACGTTCCGAATACATTTTTCTCTTTTTCCGCTGCGCGTTTGCCATAATACGAAAGGGATTGTATGTTTGGGGTTTCGTTACGTGTCCCTTTTTCTGAACTATCGGGAAATTGCATTCTTTTATGTTCGGTCGCGAATATTTTATTTTCCGAAATACGAAGCCTCGTGTTTCGTTTCTTTTCCGCTGCGCGTTTTACCGTAATACGAAAATATTGTAATAATACTTGTGAATACCGTGCTTCAACATCTGCTCAAGATTTTAGTAAACTATTTAAATGATAAAAACTCACAACTGTGTTGGAGTATATTTATTCCCTAGTGAGGGAGACTGACCCGTGGTTCATTTTCAGCGGCTCCTCCGGGAGTGAGCGCTACACGTGGGGGCTCGTTTCCGGGATCCAGTCTCTGGAAAAACCGCATCTAAAGGGTTAAATATGGATCCAGACACTGTTGCCGAGTGGTGTGGGGAGCACAGTAGCCAGTCGGAATGTTGTATAGTCATGGATATTCCAGCAGACACTTGGGCTGAAGATCAGATTCGCCAGGCCGTGGCCACGCTAGCACCAGATCATCGGGGGTTAATTCTGGACATTGAAAAAAACCCAGATACCTCTCACATGTATGTTCTTCTCGAATGGAGAAAGGGTGTTCCGCCAGGTTTTCAGGGCACGAGCGTGAAACTGGCTGAAGAGGTGGAAGTCCAACTAATTAAGCCAAGTACGCCACGTGGTGAATCCGCAAGTGTTCCCGTGCCTAGTCCGTTGGCCATGATTGGGCCTGAATTTATCGTGGCTATTGGAGATCTACTGGCTAAATGTCAGAAAACAAGCCCTCCTCACACTAACTTCGGTTATCGACGGTTAAGAAATTTTACAGGAAACGTACCAACTCCGGCGGGAGAAGAAACCTTTGAAGAATGGGTGGAACAGGCGATGCAGGCTCTGGATGAGTGGGATGTCCCTGAGGCCCAGAAAAAGCAAAGGATTACCGAGAGCTTAAAGGGACCTGCATCAGAAGAAGCGGTGAGAAACCTGAAACTGAGCAGAAAAGATTGTACTGCTTTAGATTACTTAAACGTTCTTGAAGAAGTTTTTGGACGAACCGAAAAGGCGGCCGAACTGGTATATCAGTACGAACACACCTATCAGAGAAGAGGTGAGAGAATGACCGAGTACATGAGGCGCCTGGATAAGATTCTACACCAGATACTCCTGAAGAAAGGGGCCGAACCGGCCGAAGTAGATAAGATCCGAATAAAACAGATCCTGAGGGGCTCTCAACCTTTAGATCCAGTGATGATGCAGCTGAGAAGCAGAGCAGGTAATCAAGAGTTAAAGTACCTGGAACTGATTCGAGTTGTGCGAGAGGAAGAGGCTTTACTAGAAGAGAAATCTTTCAGGCGGGGGGAAAGGGCGTATGCACAACCTGTGAGACATAGCGGCGGCCTGCAACCTGAAAGCGACTCTCTAGATACCTATGGGTCTGATGAGGACGAACAAGAACACCTAGTTGGTTTTAAATCTACAGAGAGGGCTGCTAAAGAATCGAACCTCCCTGAAAGGGATGAATTGTCCAAAACCGTCAAGAAAGTTCAGGAAGCTCAAGTTGAATTGCAACAAGCGCACGCGGAACTGTGCCGGGTATTGATGAAGGTGACAGAAATGCAGGCAGAAATGCAGAAATTCCTCACAGGTATGCAGACGACGGAAGTTGCTGTGGCGTCTGGTCCAAATCTTTTAACCAAATCTCAACAAGCAACTATGTCTCCGCTCTCTAAGAAGAGATGTTTCGGGTGTGGAGAGATGGGCCATTTCCGCGCACAGTGCAAAGGCCGGAAGCCTGAGAAGGATAGAGTCAAGGGACTGTTGGAAGCCCTGGAAGGACTGTTATCTACCTCACCGGCGGGAAACGCCAGAGGGCACCAGTAAAGGAGCAACCTGAGTGCCCGAGGGTTGAAACCCGCTCCAGAAACCAAGCAAAGACTAAGAGGGCGAGGAGGCCCAAAGCCGAGCCAATTGTAGAGCCTGCCAGGACTGAGAGAGTCACTCCCTTAGCATCCGGGTCTACGTCATGGGGAAGCAATGCACACCCAAAACCTGCACGGGCCAAGAAAAAGGCCAGGGTACAGCAAACTGGTGTCTAAGCGTCCGGATACCGCCACCAAATTTCCTGACCAACTGATAGGTCCTTCTCCTATTGTGCCAATCCAAGTGGAAGGAGTCTACACCAAAGCCCTGTTAGATTCAGGGGCTCAAGTGACATTGATCTACAGAGACTTCTACGAGAAACACTTAAAGCACATTCCTTTGCAAGAATTGAAGGATTTGGAAATATGGGGTATCGGCACTGAGAAACTCCCTTATGACGGGTACCTGCAAGTAAAGTTGGAGATCGGATCTGAAGTCATCGGGCAGTCTGGGGTTGTGATGCATTGGCCATTGTGTGTCCTCGACCCTCGGGTGCGAACAGAAGCTCCCTGATAGTGGGGACGAATACTGACCTAGTGCGGCGTCTCCTGACGCCTATCGTGTTGGAAGAAGGTTCAACTCAAGGAGTACACCCAATGTTACGTCCGGTCTATCAGAGGATGGTCGAAGAACGAAAGGCACCTGCCAAAGTGGGAAGACTGTGGAGACTGGGTGGAACGGAGAAGGTTCTGCAAGCAGGAGAAGTAGCGAGCTTCCGGGCTTCAGTCAAGTTGAACGGATCGCAACCCGGTCCCTATGTGGTGCTGGGAACCGATTTTGATCAAGGGAGTGAAACCGGAGTCGAAGTAATTCCTGAAATAATCTCCACCAAGGCTCTGAAGAGAACACGAGGAAGAGTCTCGGTCAGTGTGTGCAATGTGACGGATTCTCCAGTGGTTCTTAAAGCACGAATGCCTATCGGGCAAGAGAGTCTGTTACACCCCTCTCTACCGATTCAGGAGGGGGAGAAGATAAAGAGATTCCAGATGAAAGATTCTACCCCAAGGACGCTCCCATTTCACCTGAGTGGAAGAAACGTCTTCAGTCTCAAGTCTTAAGTGGAAGGAATTGTTCTCGAAAGATGAGTTCGATGTGGGCCTAGCTAAGAGTACTGAACACCGTATTCGATTACAAGAAGACAAGCCGTTTCGTGAAAGATCAAGGCGAGTTCCGCTAGGAGACTTAGATGATCTGCGAGAGCAGCTGAACGAATTACAAAGAACCAAGGTGATTCAAGAGTCCAGGAGTCCATATGCATCTCCCATAGTGTTGGTCCGGAAGAAAAATGGTTCTGTCCGCTTATGCATAGACTACCGCACATTGAACCGGAGAACCATCCCCGATCAATATGCCACTCCTCGGATTGAAGATGCCCTACAGTGTTTGTCTGGAGCAAAGTGGTTTAGTGTACTAGACCTGCGAAGTGGGTATCACCAGATACCAATGCATCCTGAAGACAAGGAGAAAACTGCGTTCATCTGCCCACTGGGTTCTTTGAATTCAACAGAATGCCTCAAGGCCTTACGGGGCTCCAGCCACGTTCCAACGGTTGATGGAGAAGACAGTCGGGGATATGAATCTAATCGAAGTATTAGTGTACCTGGATGACATAATTGTGTTTGGGAAGACTCTGGAAGAACAAGAGCAACGTCTGGAGAAGGTCTTGAAGAGGCTCCATGAAGAGGGGCTGAAACTGTCTCTGGAGAAGTGCCAATTCTGTCTGCCATCTGTTACGTATCTAGGACATGTGGTTTCGGCAGAAGGTGTTTCGACAGACCCTCGAAAGTTGGAGGCCGTAGCTTCTTGGCCTAGACCCCGAAACGTCACTGAGCTTAGATCTTTCTTGGGATTCTGTTCCTACTATAGAAGATTTGTGGGAGGATTCGCGAAAATAGCTCAACCACTGAACAAACTCCTGCAGAAAGAAACCACAGAAGAAGGCTGCAAGGTCTCTGACAAAAACCCGTCAGCTCCGGGGCCAAGGAAAGCTCGAGAGTCTATACAAGGTGAATGGACCAGTCAATGTGAAGGAGCTTTCGTAAAGTTGAAAGAGAGTCTAACCCGAGCTCCTGTTTTGGCGTATGCGGACCCTCACAAGCCGTATGAACTACATGTGGATGCCAGCCGAGAAGGTCTGGGAGGAGTCCTATATCAGGAGTATGATGGATTGCTGAGGCCTGTGGCATACGTGAGCCGGAGCCTTGCTCCTTCAGAGAAGAACTATCCTACTCACAAGTTGGAGTTCCTAGCTTTGAAGTGGGCAGTGGTGGACAAGTTGAAAGACTATCTGTATGGAGCTGAGTTCGTGATTAAGACGGATAATAATCCTCTCACCTATATCCTTACTACTGCAAAACTGGACGCAACGGGACATCGGTGGTTGGCCGCTCTGTCAGGGTTTCGGTTCAGCCTGAAGTATCGCCCTGGGGTGAATAATCGAGATGCTGATGCGTTATCGAGAAGACCCTATACTACAGAATGGACTCAGTTGACTCCAGACGGGGTGCAAGCTTTGTGTCAAGGAACAGAGCGCCGGGTCAAAGGAGGGATTGAAGCAGAGGCCATAGGAGTTATGGCTGCGGCTGTTCCTGAGTTCTACTGTAACCCTACGCAGTTAAGGGATGAAAGTTTACCTACCTTTTCGAGACAGGACCTGAAAGCGGATCAGGCCAGAGACCCTTTAATTGCCTTGACCCTAAAGGCCCTGACTACAAACCAGCGAGAGATTTTGTTAACCAACTCCCCGAGTGGAGCCAGGTTGGTCTACAAAGAATGGGAGCGGTTAAAGATGCTGGATGGGGTGGTCTACCGAAGGGGCCCCTCAGCTAATGCTGAAGAGATCCAACAGTTGTTCCTCCCCACTAGACATAGGGAGAGTGTGCTGCGATCACTGCATGATGAACATGGACATTTGGGTGCAGAAAGAACTTTTAAACTGGTGCGAGATAGGTTCTACTGGCCTTGCATGAGGGCTGAAGTTGAAAGTTATTGTCATTCCTGTCTGAGGTGTATTCAGAGAAAGACTCTACCGGCCCGAACTGCTCCAATGAGCCATCTGCAGAGCCAGGGACCCATGGATTTGGTGTGCATTGACTTCTTGTGCTTAGAGTCGGATGCTAGTGGGCAAGGGAACATTCTAATAGTGACTGATCATTTCACTCGTTATGCCCAAGCATTTTCCACAAGAGATCAACGCGCTCCGACAGTGGCCAAGGTGTTGATGGAAAATTTCTTTGTTCATTATGAGCTGCCAAGGAGGATACACTCTGATCAGAGAAGAGACTTTGAAAGCAGACTGGTAGGGCAATTGTTGGAGTTGTTGGGAATCCAAAAGACTCGAACCACACCATATCACCCTCAAGGTGATGCTCAGCCTGAAAGGTTTAATCGCACACTGCTAAACATGCTGGGGACCTTGTCGAATGTGGAGAAGCAGAGTTGGAGTCGGCACATAGCTACTCTGGTGCATGCATATAACAGTACGGAGAGCGATGCAACTGGATATTCACCGTACCGTCTTATGTTTGGAAGGGAGGCTCGACTGCCGGTTGATTTGGCATTTAGGTTATCCCTAGACCAGACCTCAGTAGCTTCCCATAGAAACTACGTGGATAGACTTCGAAAGAATCTGGCTTATGCGTTTGAAAAGGCCCGTTTGACCTCGGGAAACCGGGAGCAAAGAAACAAAAGGAACTATGACCTGAAAGTTCGAATACAAGATCTACAACCCGGTGATAGGGTCTTATTGAAGAACTTGGGTGCGGCTGCGAGACACAAGTTGCGGATAGGTGGAGTTCCCAGGTTTACATTGTTTGCAAACAACTGCCGGTTTACCAGTGTATCAGATTCGCCCGGATGGAAAGGCTGGGCCTCTTAAGAATTGGCACCGAAACCACTTGTTACCTTTGAGAGAGGCTGTAAGGATGCCGGTTGGGGACGAATTGCCTCGGCCAAACCCGCCTGTTCCACGTTTGCCCCCTGTTACTCGGTCTCAACAGACCCGGGTTGTCGAAGAGAGCGAAAGGGACAGTGAGGAAGAAAGTTTCTGTCTGGACTGGATACGTTCACCGGAGCCTGAAGAGATTACCTCAGTTCCTGAACGATGGGAGAGTAATTTGAGGCCTGAAGCTCCTGAATTCTTGTTGGAAGTCCCTGAGACTGTTGATATCCCTGAGCCTCTTGAATTTCAGTTGGAAGTCCCTGAGGATGTGGGGATTTCGGTAGTTCCGGAAGCTTACTCAGGTGATTATAGTTCTATGCCTTCGCTGGAAGGATCATACTCTGAAGAAACGTCTGCTCCAGTAATAGAGAGAAGGACTGAGCCAACGTCTATAGTACTTCCACCTGAAGAGGAACTGATTGAGCCAGAACCAAAACGCTCTGTTCGACCACCCCAACGACTCACCTACGAGTCAACTTGAGGAAGTGTTCCTAACCCACTGTATGTATGCTGCTGAACCTGTACGTGTTATGTAAATTGTATTCAAATATTGTGGAAATGTAATGTAACTGTTGTACCTCCTTGGAGAGACCCAAGAGTTTTAGGAGGGGGAGAGTGTAGCGCTGTGCTAAAAATCTTGCTGTGGCAGTACCTATTTTTGGCCACAAGATGGAGACTATCGCGATCAGAGATGCTGGACATTGGGACTACAATAACTGGCATGCTTTGCAAGAAGCCAGGAAGTGGGTGGAGACTGGAGTCTTACATCCTCTGCCTCGTGGAGAAAGTTCGAGAGCGCGCCAGGGGATGAGAGAAAGCAGACACACTGAGGAGACCGCTGGAGGAGCTAGGCCAAAGCCTGAGGGAGACCTGTAATTCCTATTTGGGTCACTCCACCTGAGGAGAAGGAGACTTGCCAGTACCCAGACAACAGCTGCAGACCGGCGGAATCGAACGGAGAGCAGGCGGGGAGCTGGACAAGCTGCAGGAAGGTAGACAACGGATCCGGCCGCTAGTATCCCCAGTCTAGATCCGGCGGAGACGTCCTGGGTCAGCGGAGCCTAAAGCCTGCGTCGGATGGGTGAGAGGCCTCCAAGGCTGTTGTATGATTAAAGGTCAAGCTGCTGTTTTCTCTTTAAAGTTTACAGGGCCCCAACTGACTAGTCGAAGACCTTTCTTTAATAGATTCACTGGCCAGTTGAACAGTACCCGGGTACCACACACACACACACAGATACGCTTCTCACATTCTGGAACTTAACTTGTACAGGACTCATTTCCTTTTACGAATCGGAACGGGGGTTAAAGACAAAGATACGTTCCGAATACATTTTTCTCTTTTTCCGCTGCGCGTTTGCCGTAATACGAAAGGGATTGTATGTTTGGGGTTTCGATACGTGTCCCTTTTTCTGAACTATCGGGAAATTGCATTCTTTTATGTTCGGTCGCGAATATTTTATTTTCCGAAATATGAAGCCTCGTGTTTCGTTTCTTTTCCGCTGCGCGTTTTACCGTAATACGAAAATATTGTAATAATACTTGTGAATACCGTGCTTCAACATCTGCTCAAGATTTTAGTAAACTATTTAAATGATAAAAACTCACAACTGTGTTGGAGTATATTTATTCCCTAGTGCGGGGAGACTGACCCGTGGTTCATTTTCAGCGGCTCCTCCGGGAGTGAGCGCTACATATGTATTTAGTGTATGTATATATTTTATGCAAAGACTTGAATTATGTGAAAATTAATTGAGGTAGAACATACTTTTTAGAAGTGATATTATTCAAGGGCAAGGCTGGTGGTCTCTAAAAATCTGTGCGCCGCAAAATGCGGTCAGGGAAAACGACCCCCATGCATTTCGCAGCTCATGTGGATATTGATTTTCCTCAGTTCAGGCCCTGGTCCCCTCTCCCTGTATATTCAATCTAACTTTGAGATATGGGAGTAAGGAATGTTTTACTGGGCTCATGTTTGACCACCACTTCTTAATTTCCCACCATATTAAAATTAAAGATAGCCCATTTGCACTAAGAGATTAATACTTAGTTGTGTTTGGTAACTATGTGGCATTTTTGCATGTTCATTAGATTTATTAGATGTACAGTTAAATATACTTATGGACTTTGAGAAAAATATTGTTTACGTTGATGTGTGGATGGATGTGAATGGGTCGACTTGTGTAGTTACTTCTGACTCTTTTCAGATGCCAAGAATAAAGTGTATCTGTTCAAAATGCAAACATTTGTCCCGTCTTCAGGCTCCTGCTACACCTGAGAGGCAGCAAGAACGTTTAGTATATAATCCTACATCATACAAATAACTAAACAAAAAGGTATGGGAAGTGGGATCTAATGTCTAAAACTCTGTTTTAAGTAACCGGGTTAAATTTGGTATAGATATACAGCTTCCCAGGCACTTTGCCTGCTAGGCACTTTGCATCCTTTGACTTTGAGATATGGGAGTAAGGAATGTTTTACTGGGCTCATGTTTGACCACCACTTCTTAATTTCCCACCATATTAAAATTAAAGATAGCCCATTTGCACTACGAGATTAATACTTAGTTGTGTTTGGTAACTATGTGGCATTTTTGCATGTTCATTAGATTTATTAGATGTCTTACTCAATAGTAGATTTAAAATTCTAGTGTTCTATTCCGACCGAGCCATTGTGGTTAACGAGTGTGAAATCAACCCTTTCACTACTGTGATCATGTATGTGAAAGGGATAATGGGATACTATAGGGCTAAAACAGAAGGGGGCTGGAAACAGAGGTTAAACATTAACTCATCCTGTCCCCACCCTGTTTTAACCCTTTAGTTTCCTTTAAAACACCACCTGAGTCCAGTGCTGGTCTCCCTCTGAACATTGCAGGATATGCATGCTTTTAGCTCAGCATGTCATATGACCATAGGGGGGCTGGGTGCTACAGCCAATCCAGTGGCTCTCAATGCAGGAAGGTTTAATACCATTGGATAAGGCTATTTCCCAAAGGTTTCCAAGTCCTGAAACCTGAGCTGAGGGCTAGTGAGGTTTGGGGCAGGATTAAGCCCCTGTATGGCTGAATCAGTCCTCCAATTACCCCCTCAGTGGGGGGAGAGGGAGCAACGAGCCCACAGCAGTGTGACCACTTAGATAAGATGGAGTTCTCACACTGTATACAGTGTTCCTTTAACCCTTTCTCTGCTGAGCCTTTTCACACCTCTGTGCTGAGCTCATTTTTACCGGTTTCGCTCATCATGTTTAAATGCGATTTGAAGTCACATTTTATTATGCGACCCAGACATATTATATATCGTTCTTTCCGGGAAACTTGACAGATTCATAATATATCATTATTATATGTGTACGTTATGTTCTGTCTATATATTATATCATAAAATGCAATAAAATTAGAATTTTCAATAATTTACAACGTGTAAAGTGTTTTTTTTCACATTTTAACATGCGAGCGTTTGTGGTTATATTTTCTATGGGTTGCACTTGTTTCAAAAATTTGAAACAGGGAATCGTTACTTTTTTTGGAGAAAATTATGTGTTGTTTAGCAAACGCCCCCCATAGAAAAAATCGTTAGTGCAGCATCATTGTTCACATTATAATTGAAATGGGAACAATATTGCTGCATTAATAAAACAAATTTTTAATTTTTTTTTTTTTTTTTTTTTTTTACACGGTACATGGTCATGTTTGGTATCATTGGAAAGGCCATGCCTTTCTGGCCATTCCAATGATATCAAACATTAACCCCTAGCTGTCACGGATCGGGAGATAGGGGTTCATTGGAACCCCCTATCTCCAACATAGGTGGCAGCAAGGGGTTAATTGCGGAACTTGTGCCATCGAGGATGTCAGCCCGCATCGGGGGGCCGCCGCGATCGGCCAGAATCCCAGCCGATCGCCGCTGCAAAGGGAGGACGCGCTCAGCGTGTCCTCTGCAGCGAAGTGCCCATGCGACAGGACGCGCTGAGTGCGTCCTCCGCATGGAAAGGGTTAACTATAATGGCCACATATGTTAATAATCATAACAGCTCATGTCCTATTGCAGCTGAGTTGCCAACTACTCATGTGACTAGGCTTTTGTGGCTGCCTATTGTACATTAACATTTTTATTTGGAAGAGCTAAATAGAAGGCAGCCGATGAATAACAAGATGCCAAGGTCGCTTGTAATTCTTGATTGCAGTAGGTAACAAGAAAAAATCAGCAACTTCAGGAAACTAGTGCTAAGTAATTTTGCATTAGCATGGTCATGTAACATAAAAACAAGGCATTCAAAAGCTCCATACTTACATCTACTTGATGCGATCCACTTCTTCCTATCTCCGAAAGCAGGAGGAAACTGAAAGCAAATAGTTCCCAGTGTCCTTCTGCAGATCATTCTCAACCCTGCTTACATAAGCTCATGCAGAGTTTGTGCAAGTGTCCAGAACTCCAGAAGTTATCAGCAATGGCAAATTTTTCCATTAGAGTCTCAGCTGGAATAGGGGATCTGCTTCACATAAAACAAATATATTAAAGACTTCTTTCCTGGAATATGTCTCATGTTTCATACTTCCTTCACACGCTATCAAGAATTAATTTACGGTTATATTTTTTAAAGCATAAAGGAAGAAATTTCAACAATTTGACTTGCAAAGGTCACAATGATATTAATATGTACTTAATTTGAGAAACCGTACAGGGAATTGTGGTATGAAAGCTCGGAACAATACCGAAAAGGTTACTTTCCAACAATAGATTAAATTAGTCACTTAATTGAATTCTCTGTAGGAAAATTATCCTGAAATAAATTAAATCACACTTTTGGTAAAGCAATATAGTTCAAGGCATTTAGCCACAGCAGGATCATAATTTCTGTGATAAGCTGTGAATGAAGTTCCGGGAATGGCTTACCGTAATACTTGCAGAATATACAGAGAAGTTGCTGATTGTGAATTAAAATAAACCTGGATTGGCGGTGAGGCTTCGATCTGAGAATACATTAATTATTTAATCAGATGATCCAACACGATCCATAGCCGGCTCCAGAGGTGTATGTAGCCCCATGCAAACCCAAACATGCTGTTTACGGACTATTGAGATGGAGAGTAATATCTATGACCTGGTTAGTAAATTTTGATTATACAAATATACATCACACTATGAATTGAAAAATAAAACTTAGCTTTTATTATGCATAATAGCTAAAATTAATTCAAAGTTCACATTTGCCTGCGGCAAATCCATATTGACCGCATCCATATCAGAAAAGTGTACAATTCACCTTTAAACGATTTGTAGCATCATTTTTTTAGTGAAAGGATTTTACCAGGAAGGATACATTGAGATTTCTCTTGTTTTCAAGTATGTCCTGGGTGGCAAGTATGTACCGTTAGGTGTCTTGCCAAGGACACTTACTGGAGAGGTTGCTCGCTGGGATCGAGCCCATGACTCCACAGGCTCTCTCCATGCAGAGCAGTGACATTACCTCTACTCCACCCAGCTGGTTGCAAGCTCTTCACTGCGAATGGTGTGTCTGGGACATTCTTCGAATCTCCCTACCCTATGCAGAGGATGTTTCCCACATGTCATTGCGTCTCTGCAATAAAGTGGGCGATTACAGACAATTCGGTCGATATCTCACAGCGGCCTGACTTCCTGGAAGTCAGACCTTGCGTAGGACTTCCCACTGGTGCTCTGACATAATCACACAGGTGCCATAACGTCAGAAACAAAGGGCAGCCAGAAATACTGTCTATGTGCCCTTAGAGGAGTGGGGTGGCCTCTTTATCTCCCGATAGGTAAAGTTTAGACCACCATTATGCATGAAGTAAGCACATACTCAAAATCTGAAGATTCATGCAAATCTAAATATACAAAGATTTTTACCACAATCGTTCACATTAAAAAATAAAGGCCTCCAAATATACTGACACGTCGCCCCTATATTTTGGTATAAAACCTTTTGAAGAAGTAATGAAGGATAAATGTGTGTGTAAGTTTCTACACATCACAGTGTTGCTAGTGTATCAGAAGCAGCAGGGGAGCAGATACTGAGGGGAGAGGGACACATATCTCCTTTACCAATATCAGCAATTGCCTGGAAGCCAAATAAGATGGTAGGAGATGTTCTTAACAAAAAACAATCAATAGTAAAGGACCAATATCCTGCTGCCCCATCAGTCCTGTCAATCTGGATGAGAAGAATACATGACATGTTAACATGTATCATGTGAATAATTTGAAATATACAGTGGTGACAGCCTAATTCTTGATGAAATCCTCCAATTTACAAGCAAAGGGTAATTTTGTTTTTTTACCGACCTACAAAGGATGTATAATCTGTGAATGAAAGATCAGCTATGTAACCAGCCCTCGCGTTGCAATGCACATGTTTTTGCTCTGTGTAATCATACAGCCTTTTAGAACCTTGTAATTTTCTATGGTAGAGTGTGCTCAGTTGAGAATCCAATAGTTTCTTGTTGACACAGACTAATAATTCTTTCTCGCAGAGAGTGCCTCACTGATATGTATTTAAAAATCCATCAGGATCTCTACACCGACTGATTTACCATCTGCTCCAGGGTGACTTGCTCACTGTTCCCTCAAAAACTATTATTATTTTCGATATAGAGGCAAGAAACTGTGGAGAGATGTGCTGTTCTTGGCAAACAAAGTGTAAGAGTAATAGCAGCAGTGAAATAAAATACATTTATGAACAAATGGTGGTTTTCTCTGCCAAGCTTAAAGAATAAGGGTCGGTGGCCTTGGACTTTCAGATGGTTTGCAATTACATGTCAAATGATGCTCAGCCTAAACACTTACATGTCTTATACACATCATATATGCACTCACAAGTCATATACACTTACCTGTCATATACACATCATATATACCCTTACATGTCATATACCACATACACTTCATATATACTCCAGGGACGTGCAGTCAGGGATGGCAGAGGAGGCAGGGCCTCCCTGCCATTCCAGTAAATTAATGTGCTGGTCTATTTGTATTTAAAATGTATTGAATAAAAGTTCTCATACTCACCTGCTCCATGCTCCCTCGCTGTGCTTCTCTGTCCTCCGCTTTTTTTCCTACTTTCAGTTTGCCGGCTGCTGTGTGTGTGTGATTCACTGCACAGGCAGCAGGGGCAGCACTGAGCCAGCCTAGCCTACGCAATTTGCGCAACTGAATGCTATGCTAATTGCATAGCTCAAGCTGGCTGAGTGATTCAGCCTGAAGATGCTTCCTGGTTCTATGCTCTTCAGTGCCTCTGAGAGGCAGAGAGAGCAATTGAAAGCTTGAGCCAATGGGAAAGCTTCATTGGTCTCAAGTAATTATTATTATTATTTTTTTTAAAAACGCCCCCCCCCTGGGAGGCAGAGCCTCCCATGGATTGATTGACGCAGGACAGTCATGTGACTGTCCTCGTCAGTCGAGGGGGGCGGGCAGGCAGAGCTCAGCACGTGGGTGACACTGAGTCAGACAGTGTCAGAGAGATGAGACAGTGTCAGAGAGATGAGACAGTGTCACTCACATGACTGACTACTCGTCCATTGTGTGCAGGAGCGCAGAAGAGAGAGACAGACTGCGCAGCTGGAAGTGGGAACCGGATGCAGGATGCCTGTAGGTAATGTATTTGTAAAAAATAGAGATATGCTCATACTACTGATATATAGAGTGGCAATTTCATCATCATGCTATATGCTGAGTCAGTACATGAATTGCTATGACGTGCAGGTGGCTTCTGCAATAATAAACACAACTAATTCTAGTGTGGAGGCTTTTTATCTCACTTTTAGTCCTCCACCACAACCCTTATAGACACTTACTTAAATAAATATATATATATATATAAATATATATATCATGATGGTGAAATTGCCACTCTGTCAGGGTAATTCAAAGAGAATCGAAAAGTCACCGCACGTTCAGTAACTTTTCGTTCTCTTCAATTGGTTCGTTTTGCCGATTCCATTTCGGTGACCCTGCGGTGTATTCAGCAAGCACCACAGGGTCCCTGAATTGCAGGGAAAGGCTGCCGCAAACCCGACGAGAACTAACATCAAAAAACGGCGAATGCATGCCGAAAACCCTCAAAAACATCTGGATTAACCCACCGAAAACCACGGAAAAACCCGAGCAGGAGCCCATCACACACAGCAAAGCCGCCGGAAAAAGCCGACACCGCAGACGAGTGAAGTGAATAAATTAGGAAAACAGTTTGCTTGAATGTTTGAAAAGTGAAACGCTGTTTGCAAAGAAACTACTGAGCGAAAATGTCTGAAATTTACATATGAGGTCCAATGAATGATAATAAAAAGGGCTGTTACAGAAAAAATAAGTAAACTTAAAAAAAATCAAAAACAAAATTCGGACTTTTTAAAAAAAAAAATAAATAAGGAAAAATGATTAAAATATCCTAAAAAAATCTATAAATAAAGAGACTCTTTACTGCAGAATTTTAGAATGAACGGTTTATTAGATATTGAATTAAAATGGGAATATTTTTAACATTGAATCTGAATAAATCTGCCGCATGAAACCACCGAATGGCAGGGCATTAGGGGAGCCTTTCACTGCTGGTTTGTGTTCTCTGAATAGCCGAAGCAGTGCTTTTTCATGGGGATTTCACTGCCCTCGAACAGGCACCGAACAGGCACCGTATGTGCAGGCAATTCGCCAAGATTTGGCAAATTGCCTGCTCTCTGGATAGCCGAATGGCCAAGAAAGGTAACCGAACGCTGATTTTCAGCGTTCGGTTACCTTTCTCCAGCCATTCGGATCTCTTTGAATTACCCTGCGTATAATATCAGTAGTAAATATAGTTACTGAGGTGACTCAGGTGAGGTCACCCTAATCTTTTACATGGCAACATTATTGCTGGCTGAGTGTGATGTGCCCCCTGGCAATCCCTCCCTGGTGATGCTGGCTGAGTGTGATGTGCCCCCTGGCACTCCGTCCCTGGTGATGCTGGTTGAGTGTGATGTGCCCCCTGACACTCCCTCCCTGGTGCTGCTGGCTGAGTGTGATGGCCCCCTGGCACTCCCTCCCTGGTGATGTTGGCTGAGTGTGATGTGACCACTGGCACTCCCTCCCTGGTACTGCTGCTGAGTGTGATGCGCCCCCTGGCACTCCCTGGTAGTCACCCTGTAATCTTTTACATGCCAAAATTATGCTTCTCTGTCATGGCGGTTTGTAATATAGGCAGTCACTGTGCCAACATGCAAAAATCCTGATACCTAACCCTGTGTTTTTTTCCTGCTTGTAGATCCTGGAGAACACTGAGAGCAGCCAGATCCTGGGGAACACTGAGCCCCCAGATCCTGTGGAACGCTGAGAGCAGCCAGATCCTGTGGAACGCTGAGAGCAGCCAGATCCTGTGGAACACTAAGAGCAGCCAGATCCTGGGGAACACTGAGATCAGCCATTTCCTGGTGAGCACTGAGATCAGCCAGATCCTGGTGAGCACTGAGAGCAGCCAGTTCCTGGTGAGCACTGAGAGCAGCCAGTTGCTGCTGTGAGCACTGAGAGCAGCCAGTTCCTGGGGAGCACTGAGAGCAGACAGATCCTGGGGAGCCCTGAACTTATGTAACCTGTGTATATCTGGCTCTGATAGTAGCCAGTGCCTCACCAGCCACTGACCTCATCACATGTCACTGATATACATTTACATGTCATATACATATCATATATACGCTTACACATCATAGATACACTTACATGTCACATACACATCATAGATACACTTACATGTCACTTACACCTGCTGTATAATATCCTCTCTACACTTAATTTATATTAATCAAAAGAAATAAAATTGTGCCAGGGACATAAATTAAGAGGGAGCTGGAGGAAAACATGGGGTGGCTAATGGAGGGTGGCATACGGATGTACGCATTAAGGAGATGTGGGCAGAGTGTTCTTTGGACCTGTTAAATTTATTTAAATTTGAAATTGGCCTCAGAGGCCCACAGATACCGCGACCTATCGGGATTTCTTTGGGTATACTGGTAGGCCTGTCTGGCCGTACCTGGGATTTTGATTGTTTGCGTCCCCCCAGCCATCTATGTCACTTTATCGGAACCGCCGGCCAGCCGGCCACTACCTCTAATACAATCCTCAAGCGTTTTTCATCCGCTGATCAATAGTGCGCGCAAACAGGACGTGCCCAAATGCACGCGCAGTACCGTCTCGGGCAAAAATCTTGGCGCGCGCAGTCTTTTTTTGAGATTCAGCCAATCAGAATTAAGAACCACACCTGTCTCACGTTAACAAATTGCGTCTGCCTCTGTCAATCTGAGCATATATGCTGCAGCAATAATACAATCACACACAACTTCATCCATTGTATTGACTTGGTATGATTTGAATGGGCCACCGTGCTTTGGTGCATTCCTTTTATGGGCTTGGATATTTGGGGTTGGCCAGGTTGTTGAAATTTGCCATTAGCACCAGCTTTTAGGAGTTGCTAAAATTATGCGCGATAAGGCCATGCGGTAATTACCGCGAATAGATTGTAATACCATACTCGCACCAGCACACATTCGCATTTGCGCTCACAATGTTACGTATAGGACGCGCAAAGTACAGTAAGCTCGTGCATGGTTCGCGCAGGTTCACACACTGTAGATGATTGCGCGCGGATGTTGCGCTTAGTATGTAATACGGAATTCGGCACAAATAGTTTTACCCCACGAGTTAATGATTACTTCTTCCAGCGCAAACGTTTGCATCAAGATTGTAATGTGGCCCATGGTTTTTAGGGTTAATCTCTTCAGGCTCTCCATCCCTGGAATCTGTGACTGATCTGGCCTATGATCACATGACGTGCCCTGCCCTATTTGTAGGGCCAGCAGTGCACTTGCTCTCTGGTTCAGTATAGGTCTTTACCTATTGAGTACCTGCACTTTGTATTGAGATTCTGAGAACCTGTATCTGATAATTCATGTTTCACCCTTGGCTTTGGCTTTTTATGATTCTGATATTCTGACCCACTGGCTTTGGTTTCTGGTTTATTCTCCTGTCTGTACCCTGTACCGAGCATATGATATAACCGTGTTTGACTTTGGCTTCATCTTAGATTACTCTCTTGTCTGTTCCCTGAGTCTGTATTTCTGTTATATGAATTTGGCTTTCATTTTGGATTACTCTTTTGCCTGTTCCCTGGACTCTGTATTTCGATAAATACCTGTGTAGGTCTTTATGTCCTGGTTTATGTTGTATTTACCCAGCAGCATAGTATAGGTAGTATTAGAGGCCAACTATAAAGGACCTCATTTATGGCTTAGGGTTCTGTCTGACTGCTGCGCGTATTTATTGTAACCTTCCATGTGCTTGCAAACTCCTGTCATTTATTGTGTTTACCCTCAGCCCTGTAATCTGTTTAAGATCAGGAATCTTACCCAGTGCAGGGCTCCCCCTTGTGTCTGTATCCTTTACTGAGTATAGTTGTGTGTGTGTGCTGGATCTTGCATAATGCAGCAGACCACAAACCTGCCTCAAGGGCTTAAAAATAGACTCTATAAAGGGCATTCCCTGGCATCTGCCTGGGACCTCCGTGACACCATCACTGTTGCAGAGATCTTGTTATATTGAAATTTTTTGGAAAACTTCAAATTCAGTAAATTTGTGACTCTTCAATTCTCTACTTAGTAAATTACCTCTGTAGTGAAAGGAATTGTTCTCACTCCTCAGAATATGTATGGTCCCCACCAAATGCCACCAAGGTCTAAAACCATTTTCCAATGACATCCAAACCACACAGGCTTAAGCAGCACCAAGAAGACAATCCAGTGAAGAGGCATAGAAGGGCTCGTATACAAAGGTCTTACTGCAGATATTTTACACTAACTTCCCTTTATGGTCCAGCTCATTGAGGAATATGCAGCAAGTGCCAATGATCTATAAATCGGAGGGAAGAGACCAGCTATCCGCTGCCTAGTGACTAACTAGAGATAGAAAGGAGCCCAAAGGGCAACAATGTATTTACTATGCGGCATACATTTTGTTTTATCCTACTGTTTATTAGGCCAGAGCTGGCACCAGTCTTTTCCTGGTTGGCATACGCAAGTGATGGGTAACCACGCCACACATATTTTGGAAGGACATGTTCCATAATGCCCACTTGGCCATATGGCTGAGCATTATAGCACATACAAAACCAGGCCAGGTAGCACTCAACCTTTACAAGCATTTATTCAGGTTTTGAGGCAAATAAGCACTCATAGATCAGAGTCCTCCACCCAGTAGTAGTAGTAGTCTCATCGATTTTAAATTTCTGCATTAGAGTTAAAATTATGGGAGTTTGGTCACAAAATATGATCATATGTTCCTAGGTCTGGTAACAGTGTCAATGTACCCCATCCTTTAGCAGCTCATTCCTATGCAAACTCAACATATCTTGTCACTAAACCCTCATCATTTTAATCATAGTTCTGGAATCTAAAATCTGTGAGACTATTATATTTAATAATATATATAATCCTTGTTACTCATCGATTTTTTGCCAGTTTATTAATTATACAGAGTCCCCCCTTTTTAATTTGACACAGCACGACACACCAATTTATTGCAACATTTCTTTATCCTTCTCATTAACATCTTCTTCTGCAAAGTTTGGAGGCTTAAAGTATATCATGTTATTCATTTGGATTGTGATTATTGTATTAAGCAGGACATCTTTCCGTGTTTGTTTTTAACAGCTCTTTTAATCTATCTGCCACGCATTTTGTTTATGTATCTATTGTAACTGGGCGCACTGGACGTTCGTGACGTTATACGCTGCGACACATTCCTGGTAAGCCGTCAGTAATTGAGTGCATCCATCTGTAGCTCATCACAACTGTATGTAATCTGGTTGGTGAGTGAAATCTTCATTCTCTTTATATACTGTGTTCTTTACTTGCAATGTAACCTTGAAAATGGCTTCTAAGAGAGACGAAACCTCGGTAACCATCAGGGTTATCCAAAGAGATTCAAAAAGTCACTGCACATTCGGTGACTTTTCGTTCTCTTCAATTCGGTTCCTTTTGCCGATCCCATTTCGGTGACCCTGCGGTGTATTCAGCAAGCACCACAGGGTCCCCGAATTGCAGGGAAAAGCTGCCGCAAACCTGACGAAAACGAACCGCAAAACCCACCGAATGCACGCCGAAAACCCCCAAAAACATCTGGATTAACCCGTCGAAGACACCGGAAAAACCCGAGCAGGAGCCGATCACACGCAGCGAAGCCGCCGGAAAAAGCCGAGAAAAAGCCGAGACCGCAGACAGAGGGAGGTGAATAAATTAGCAAAACAGTTTGTATGAATGTGAAAGTGAAAAGCTGTTTGCAAAGAAACTACTGAGCGAAAATGTCTGAAATTTGCATATGAGGTCCAGGGAATGATAATAAAAAGGGCTGTTATAGAAAAAAGAAGAAAACTTAAAAAAAAAAAATCGGACTTATAAAAAAAAAAAAATTAAGAAAAATGATTAAAATATCCTAAAAAATCTATAAATAAAGAGACTCTTTACTGCAGAATTTTATAATGAACAGTTTATTAGATATTGAATTAAAACGGGAATATTTTTAACATTGAAGCCTATGGGATTCTCCTGAATAAACTTGCCGAATTAAACCACCGAATGGCAGGGCATTTCGGGAACCTTTCACTGCTGGTTTGTGTTCTCTGAATAGCCGAAGCAGTGCATTTTCATGGGGATTTCACTGCCCTCGAACAGGCACCGAACAGACACCGTATGTGCAGGCAATTCGCCAGGATTTGGCGAATTGCCTGCTCTCTGGATAGCCGAATGGCCAGGAAAGGTAACCGAACGCTGAATTTCAGGGTTCGGTTACCTTTCTTAAGCAATTCGGATCTCTTTGGATAACCCTGTATGTTTTAATTCTGGATAATAATAAATTTTGTATTTTTATATTTTTGAGTGCAGCAACTCCTTGGATTTTTCTATCTATCTATCTATCTATATATATATATATCGATATGCAGAAGATGGGAGCACTCACGGTCTTGTATAAAAAATAACAAAGTTTATTGGTTCCACATTAAAAATCTCCGACGTTTCGGCTCACTCACGAGCCTTAATCATGATCCATGATCCAGCTCCTAGCTGATGAGGGTCCAACAAACCAAAACAGCGCTGTCCTAGGAGTGGCTTTGACCAGTTGCATAAACCTTATCTCTGCTAGAAAGCCACAATGTGGCATAGCATTGATTTTAGGGTTCTGTGTAATAACAGACCCAGGATGCATAAAAGTGAGACAGATGTCATTTGCATATTCTACCCAGAATTCCTTGCTGCATATGGGGAATGTGGCACAGGAGCTCTGGGATGCAATTCATGGAATTGCTGTGATGTGCTAGTGGCTTCTACAATAATAAACACACTTATTATAGTGTGGAGGCCTTTTATCTCACTTTTTGTCCTCCACTACAACCTTTGTAGATATATATATATATGTAAATAAAATTCCAAAAAAGTGCCAACACTCTGGGAATAAAGTTGTACATTTACTAATCCATAGAAAGGCCAACGTTTCAGTTCCCCTCATGAACTTTCTTCAGGACAATAAGCACAGAAACATTTAGAGATGTGCCTTTCGTTTCGTACTGAAGCGCAATTTGGAAGAAATTCGTATTTCGGAAGCACTTTGAAAACTAAACGGAACGACAAGTAATATAAAGCATTGATTCAGTTTTTAAGAATCGATTCGTTATACCGTTTCACAGATTCCACACCGCGTCCCTTCTGTAGTTTTCAGCACCACAGGCCATGGAGAGCGCAGTTCGGCAGCAGTGGAATTCCTCACAGACAAGTAATGGTTAATCTATTCAGAGAACACCAAACAGCACTGAACTGTCAGTGAAATGCTCTGATTATCAGTGATTCAGTTCGACAGGATTAAACAGGTGACTTTTATAGGTTTCAATGTAAAAAAAAAAACTTATTTTTTTGAAAAAGTATTTTACCAGGAAGGATTGAGATTTCTCTCGTTTTCAAGTATGTCCTGGGTGGCGAGTATGTACCGTTAGGTGTCTTGCCCAAGGACACTTACTGGAGAGGTGCTCTTGCTGGGATTTGAACCTGTGTCTCCACCGTTACAGAGCAGTGATGTTACCTCTACTCCACCCAGCCGGTACATTTTTATTAAATATTTATTCAACCATTTATTCTTTCCATTTGCAGTAAAAATACTGTACTTTTTATTTATTGATTATTTTTAGAATTTTTAAGAGTATTATTTTGGGTGAAATTTTTGGATTCCTAATTATTTTAAAACAACGAGACTTTTTTCTTTGCAGAATGCAGCTTTTTTATTTTCTTTCCTTCAGTCTGGCTACATTCGGCCGGTGCTGTCCTTGGTGCCCTATTTCAGCACCAAGGACAGGGGGATCTTTTGCTCTGGAGCCCCGTGGAGCTGCTGTCCTTTGAGCTGAAATATAATTCAGCACCAAGGACAGGGTGATTACGTATCTTTTTTTTTTTTTACCCTAATCTAAGTAATTAATTAATCAGTTTCACATTCCAAAATGACAAATAAAAACGAAATAACTAATAAAAACAAAATAACAATATGCTGGTATTTTTTATTGTTGTACCGACTGGTAGTTCCCTTTAGTACCAGCTGCATTTTCAATTTAGTACTGGGTGGTATTGTTGGAATATTCATTGTAGTACCGGCTGGTAGTTTTATTGTAGTAGTAGATGTTTTCTTTATTTTAGTACCGACTGTATTTTAAATTTATTTTATTACTGGCTGTTATTTTCATTGTAGTACCGGCCGGTATATTCTATTTAGTAGTGGCTTGCAACTTTATTTTTGGTATTTTCATTGACACACCAGCTGTTTATTCCTTTTCATACCGGCTGTTTTTTTTTATACAGTATGCATTACTGGGTTTATTTTATTCGGGTACTGGCTGTATTTTTATTTTATTTCATAACTGGCTGCTATTTTCATTGTAGTACCGGCTGTATTTTATTTTGTATGGTTGGTATTTTTATTATAGTACGGCTGGTATTTTCATTTTATTGCAGTAACTGCTGGTAGTTTAATTTTTGGTATTTTCATTGTAGCAATGGCTGTATTTTATTACCCGTTGTTAATTGTAGTACCAGCTGGTATTTTCCTTTAGTTCCGGCTAGTGTTTTTATTTTTGGTGTTTTTATTGTGGTACTGGCTGGTATTTTTATATTTGATATTTTATTGTCATAATGAGTGGTATCTTTCTTTAGCACCAACTGCATTTTCATTTTAGTAGCAGCTGCCTTTTTATAGTTGGTGTTTTCCTTTTAGTACCGACTGGTAATTTTACTTTTGGTATTTTCAATGTAGTACTGGCTAGTATTTTTCTTTAGTACTTGCTGATATTTTATTTTTGGTATTTTCATTGTAGTACCAAAGTTGCTGTCCTTGGTGCTAAAATATATTTCAGTACCAAGGACAGGGGTCTTATGTATCTTTTTTATTTTACCCTAATCTAAATAATTCATCTGTTTCACATTCCGAATTAACGAATAAAAATGAAATAACGAAAAAAACGAAATAACTAAATATCAATAAAAATAATCAATATGGAATACGAATTACTAATCTCCGAATTACTAAATAACGAATCGGTCTGAAATATGAATCACGGTAACATAACGAACACATCGAAACAAACTAAAAAATGTAACGGATCAATCCGAAAACAATTTTTTTTTGCGGTACACACATCTAGTAAAATATACATAGGAGAGGCAATATTTAACTTTTGTCCTGCTAAAATATTTTTATGTTTAGCCAAAACCTGTTAGCTACAACAGCATGTTTATTGCACGGCAAATTTTGTTTAATTTGATTAGTCTTGAAATCCTCATGCTGTTTTTAACCTGTTGCTGGCACACACACCAGTTCCATTGATGTGGTTCTGGGCTATTTTTGTTTTTTCTCTTGATTTTTTTTTGTGCTTTGAATTCGCTTTCCCAGCAAGCTTAGCAACACCTACAGCCACTGACACGTCACTCCCAATTTTGGGGAGACGGTGCCAAGGTGTGCAGCAATGGTGCGATTGGTAAGTGTACAGCACATTTTATCTATTTATATGTTGTATAGTTGCTTTCAAAAAGACCCGGTGCAGGGTCGAAATGTCAGTCATTTTCTTAATGCAATTTTGAATAAAAGACACTTTTAATTAAGCCCTGGAGGGCATCCATTTGGATTGTTTCTATATATATATATATATATATACAGACCTCAAAATTTCCACTCGCCTGCTCGCATTTGTCGAGTGGAAATTAGCTGAGGGCGAGTGGGCGGACTGACCTGTCGGTTGCTGGGGCCCGGTTCAGTGGGCCGCCGTCTTCTTAATTGACAGCTCCGGTATCGGACTCTCGGAGTCCGAATCCGGAGCTGTCTGTTCAGCGCTGCCTCCTCCCGCGAGATTTACGTTCGCGGGTCACCTGCCCACCCACGTGAAGCGTCGCACACTCGCAGCATAAGTGCTGCGAGTCTGCGATGCATCATGTGGGTGGATCAGGTGACGAGCAGGAGGGGGCGGCACCAATGGAGCGTGCAGAAGAGGCGGAGGACAGAGCAGCACATTCTGCTCAATTTGGAAGTGTTTCGGGGTGTAAAAAGAATAAGAAAGAAGGGGTGAAAAACAGAATGAGAGGGGATGAAAAAAAGCATGAGAGGGGATGAAAAAAATGAATGAGGAGGTGAAAAAAAGCAGAGGGGATGAAAAAAATGAATGAGCGGATGAAGAAAATGAATGAGGGGTGAAAAAACGAATGAGGGGATGAAAAAATGAATGAAGGGGAAAAAAGCATGAGAGGGGATGAACAAAATGAATGAGGGGGTGAAAAAAATGAATGAGGGTGAAAAAAACGAATGAGGATGAAAAAAATGAAGGAAGGGGGAAAAAAGCATGAGAGGGGATGAAAGAAATGAATGAGGGGGTAAAAAAAAGAAGAGGGGATGAACAAAATGAATGAGGGGGTGAAAAAAATGAATGAGGGTGAAAAAAACGAATGAGAGGATGAAAAAAATGAATGAGGGGGTGAAAAAAGCATGAGAGGGGATAAAAAAATGAATGAGGGGATGAAAAAAGCATGAGAGGGGATAAAAAAATGAATGAGGAGGTGAAAAAAGCAGAGGGGATGAAAAAAATGAATGAGGGGGGAGAAAAAAAGCATGAAAGGGGATGAAAAAAATGAATGAGGGGGTGAAAAAAACGAACGAGGGGATGAAAATAATGAATGAGGGGGTGAAAAAAAGCATGAGAGGGGATGAAAAAATGAATGAGGGGGTGAAAAAAACAAATGAGGGGATGAAAATAATGAATGAGGGGGGAGAAAAAAAGCATGAAAGGGGATGATAAAAATGAATGAGGGGGTGAAAAAAACGAACGAGGGGATGAAAATAATGAATGAGGGGGTGAAAAAAAGCATGAGAGGGGATGAAAAAACATGAGATGGGATGATAAAACATGAGAGGGGATGAAAAAACATGAGAGGGGATGAAAAAAATGAATGAGGGGGTAAAAAAAGAATAAGGGGCAAAAAGAATGAGAGGGGATGAAAAAAACTAATGAGGGGATGAAAAAAAACGAATGAGGGGTGAAAAAAACAAATGAGGGGATGAAAAAAATGAATTAGGGGATGAAAAAATGAATGAGGCAGTGAAAAAAATGAATGAGGGGTGAAAAAAAGAAAGAGGGGATGAAAAAAAACGAAGGTGGGATGAAGAAAACGAATTAGGGGATTAAAAAAATGAATGAGGGGTGAAGAAAAGAAAGAGGGGTGAAAAAAACGAATGAGGGGGTTAAAAAACTGAGAATGGGAGAGGGGGGTGAAAAAAAGAATGAGAGGGAGGGGTAAAAATAATGAAAGAGGGTAGGGGTAAAAAGAATGAGAAAGTAGGAGGGGGTAAAAAGAATGAGAGGGGGTATAAAAAAGGCATTGGAGCTCTGATACGCTCCTACACACTGCACATTATTGTGAGTTTTATTGCTGTGGTGCTCTGATACACTCATACACACTACGCATTACTGTATCAGAGCACCACAGCAATAAAACTCAGTAATGTGCTGTGTGTATGAGTGTGTCACAGAGCTCCACAGCAATAAAACTCACAGTAATATGCAGTGTGTATGAGCGTGAGTTTTATTACCGTGGAGCTCCCTGAGATATGTGCGGTGTGTATGAGTATATCAGGGAGTTCCACAGTAATAAAACTCACGCTCATACACACTGCACATTACTATGATGTTTATTGCTCTTGAGCTCTGTGATACACACCACACATTTTCCTTTATGTTTACACTGCTTTGTTATATTATTAATGATAATTAAACAATAATTTTAGAGGGTGTGTTTAGGGGCAGAGTTAACGGTAAGGGTTGGGTGTCGAGTAACTTTTAAGGCCTGGCTAGTAGCTTAGGACCTGAAATTTTGAGCCCTGATATATATATATATACACACACACACATTTAAGTTATGGTGGAGGGAAAAAAGTGAGAATAAAAGCCTCCACATAGCAAATAATAAAGTTTATAGCTGTAGAAGACATTTGCACATCCCAGCAATTTAGAGAACTGCTTCACAGAGCTCATGTGCTACATTCCCTATATACAGCAAGGAACTCTGGGTAGGACATGCAAATGAAGTCCACAGTTTCTTACTTTTTTGCATCCTGGGTCTGTTTCAACACAGAACGCTCCTTGCCATTGCCATGCCATACTAGAAAGCTTTTTAGCAAAGGTCAGGTTATGCAACGAGTCACAGCCACTTCCGGACAGCTGTTTCGGGCTCATTATGCCCTCAGCCGCAGATAGGTGCTTTACCCCTAGGGCAAACCAATACACACAAGTTATGATGGAGGGCAAAAAGCCATCTAGTCGGCAAACACCGGTGTTCTTGGAACAACCTCCTTAAAATGAAACTTTCTCCAGCAAAGTTCAGTGATATATATAATCAGACAGTAAGTAGAATTATTAAATTGCTGCATCAGGTCCAAGCGTTGTTATATATCCACTTACTAAATAATTTTGTAAACTCCTTCATAAAGCAATATAGTTAAAAGTCAGCTTTTATGAAAAGTAAATGCTTAAAAATGTGCGGCTAAGCATTTTTTTACATTTACCTGAAATTGGTTTTTAAGAGCTCTGCCAAAAAAACATCTTAAACCACTAACAAACTGTTTGGAAATGTGAATTAGAAAATGTGAGTCATGTCTCCGTAAACAGATTATTATGTTTTTAAATTAAAGGTCACACTGCCAATTGCATTTCCGTCACAATGTGATTTGTTAAGCGATAAAGAAAAATATATTAAGTAAACTGACCATCCCAGCCAGTCTGTTGGTATCATCATGACCTACTACCCACATGATGACTGCACACTTCCTCCATCATTCGCTTTAATTGAAACTGATACAACCACACAGCTGACTGAATTCTAAATACATCATTGAGGAGAGGATGGAATGTGAAGGTTAACTAGAACGTGATAGAACAAGTGGATTAAAAGGTATATTTAACCATAACATTAAAGTTCATTAACTTGGTAACACTTAAAAAAGTATAAAAAACAATGTTTCCTCGTTGTAGTAGCTAAAGTTCCATCCCTTACTGAAAATAATTAAAGAGATACTTGATTGAAAAATAGAGTTCCCTTTTCTTGCCCTTAAATAATTAGGTAGAGACTGCTGACAGCCTTTACCCAATAATTGTTTTAAAATTCTTTTTTTCTATTTTTAGGTGATTTTAACATCCCTGGCGGTGTTTCCGAGTGTGTCTCGGGGTTAAATTTCATCGCTGAGAGCGGTAACCCTGAGACACACTCGGCTGGATACATCACCTCTCCCTGCGCTCCCTCGCTGATCTCTGCAGTCTCCATCGGCGATCGCAGCGTTTTACTTCCTGGATTTCTTCTCGCGAGGAAGGAACCAGGAAGTATGAGATCGCAATCGCCGGAGGAGACTGCGGGGACATCGAGGGAGCGCAGGGAGAGGTGATGTATCCAGCGGCATCACGAGTGTTGCTCGGGGTTACCGCTTCCAACATAGGAATTTAACCCCGAGCCACACTCGGGAATACCGCTAGGGGGGCAAAAAATGAAAACTGACCGCTTTCAGACAAGGAAATTTCATAATCATAATAAATAGACCGCCAGGGAGGTTAATCACCTTTTGTCCATCGCCGTGCTGCTGCTCCTCTTTGGATCAAGGACTCCCGGAAGTCCTAGAGGCTTTTCTTCATAATTTTCTCTCCTACACAACTTGCATAGGAACCACAAATTGCACACCGCTCTGAGACTTAAGCACTTTATGTAGGCAAGATCTAGAACACATGCACAAAAAGATGGATTCACTAACTCAGCTCCCCACTACCTGTCCTCACTAATCACCAAATACACCCCAACCCGCTCCCTAAGGTCAAACAGTGACCTGCGCCTAGCTTCTCCCCGCATCACCGCTTTCTATGATAGACTGCAGGATTTCTCACGCGCAGCCCCCACTCTCTGGAACGCTCTCCCTCGTACTGTCAGACTTTCCCCTAACTTCTCTTCCTTCAAACGCTCCCTTAAAACGTTCCTATTTAGGGAAGCCTACCACCCAACTCACTGACGCAACCATCAATCACTCTCACCTTGCAGTCCTCTCTTCCTGTTTCCAACCCCAACCCTCCTAGATTGTGAGTTCCTACGGGAATAGGGCCCTCATCTCCTCCTGTACTGTTTGTCAAATGTTGTTCAATGTATTGTAACCCTGTCTATACTGTGCCTATTGTACAGCGCTGCGGAATATGCTGGCGCTTTATAAATAAATAATAATAATAATGCGCAGATCCGATCCATTGACTGCCTCTTTGAGACCGCATGAGAGGGTGAGGTTGGCATAGTCTCTACATGGTGAAATCACTAGCGACCTGGTGACTGTCAGTCAGGAAATAAAAAATCCCGCCTGCTGGTGATGTTGAGTGGGTTGGAGGAAACTCCTCCACTTCACCCAGCAATTCTTCCAGATCGGGGTGCTAAAGGGTGGACAATCCTCACATCCTGGCCACTTTAAAAGTATAAAGTGGTAAGGATGAGTAGAGTGTGCCTTTAATCCAATTGGAAAAGTGATGAGATAAAGGGTTTGCTGATGAGCGATTAAAGAAAACAAATTATGGTGCAATCATTTGGATTTGAGAGGTTTGAGTTTCAAAAGAAATGTGGATATAGAGTTAAAGCAACTGTTCTATTTACCTACAAGACTCCACCCTCTATAGGGCCAACTGGTGCCATGTTTTAGCCCACAACCCCATGCACCAACACAAACATTCTTGGAGCTCTACATTTTAACCCAAAGAAATCATACTGTAATATTATGTAATATTATGTTATATATAATATAATGTTCATATTAAGAGTGTGCATCTCATTATGTGTTCACTGCATAGATGTACAGATGTAAAGTTTTGCAAATATGGGTGCCACTGACCAGTAGCCAAGTTAGGCTGGGATCAGATGAACGCAGTGTTCACGTCCGTGTAGCCGCACTTTAGTACGTCCGTGGTAGCAGATAATCATGACCAATGAAGGCCCACACACGAAGTACATCCGCACGGAAGTGCGGACGCACTACGGACGCAGCAAACGGATGCAGGTTAGCAAGAATGTTGAACCGCTAGGGCGGACGTGCGGAGTGCACCACGTCCACAACGTCCGCATAGCTTTGTGTGTGAGTGATGGAACGTGGTCAGACGGACTGCATTTATAGGTCCAGCATTTTTCCCAGCGTCATTCCCAGGGCACAAAGGTGCAATGGTGACATCAGATCACTTTACTACAAGTATCGTCCTCACATCATTTCACATTCCCCCGCATCATTACGGGCGTCTGATGCTAAGGAAACATTGTGGTGCAACATTGATCCAGAGCCTTGCCCTAGTCAACCAGTGTCAGCCAATGAAACAAGTCATGTGGTGCTACAGAAGTGCTAAATTATGGAACCACGTGTGGAAATGATGCTGGAGTAACCATAGACCTGAATGGTACAAGACTGATCCCACCTCGTGTGTCCATACACCAGGGTTGCTCTGGCCTGTGAAACTTCACTGATGTCTCAGTCTCAGTCCATTGCTTGGCTATTCAGTGGCTCAGCTCACCAGAACCCACCATATCTTCAAGAGTTCCTACTCCTTTCGGACCTCTCTTGTTATGATGAACTGAGCGTCAGTGCCCCACCTTGGGTGTCAAATTGGGCAGCCTTTATGAAGTGGAAAGCCTTCCTCCCACCCAGAAGGTTATCGATCAGTTCCCACTGGACAGCCTTCAAGGCTTATAGTCAGCAATGTACAGGATAAAGAGCAGCTCAGTCGGTGGCATTGAGAGGCATTGGATAGGCTTGACATAAAGACAGCATCTGCTACAAGAAGCAGCAGAGCTATCAAAATGGAAGCCAAGAGCCGCTGGCAAGAGTTAAAACACCGAAAAAGACCTTAAAAGCGGAAGATGGGAAACAGGAGTATCCAGTCCCCCTTTCCCTGTTTTTGGTTTAGAGGGTCCCTCGAACATAAAAATTCCCCACGACACTTGATGCCCTCTAAATTAATAAAAGCCATGGTGTTTGCAAGGATACTATGTATATGCCTAATCCTTGAAGACAAGCACGTCAGTTCAGTTAATAGATGGTGCTTAATGTTAAAATGTGAGCATTTTTAATCCTTTTACTCAAAGAAATTAATTTAGTTTTCAGATGACTTTTGCTCTCTTGGCTTTTTCCTTCAGAAAACAATGAACATGCTAATCAATGTATTCATCATTTTCTTGTCAGGGTCAGTTTGCAAGACAATCACATTCTTTTCACTTAAATACGCTTTTTTTCTTTTCCTGCTCTCATCCTGTACCCTGCCAAGAGTGCAAAAAATGATCATTTCCTACATTATCACAAGGCACATAATAGTCTGGAAAAATCACGTGTAGTGTGAACAATATTTGGTTTAAAGTCAAATGATTCTCTGATCACCAAGTAAATGCTTTAACCCCTTCCCAACCGCGGACGTACCATGTACATCATGGCTAAGGGTCTCCTTTAGACCTGCGGATGTACATGGTACGTCCAGGTCTCCTAACTGTCCACCCTCCCGATACTCAGCTCTCTCGCTGTGCTCCCTCAGCGTTCTGGGAGGCCTGGAATCTGCCCTGCCTTTTGAGGGGGTCTGGCCATCGTGGTGACGTCATCACGTTGTGTTATGACATCATCAGCAGGCGCCCCGGTGCCTTCAATAGAAAAAGGTGGAAGGGGGGGGCTCCTTTGGAGCTCTCTATCTCCCCAACCATTCCACCTAGAGGCTCACAAATTGTACCGCTGGAAAGGGGAGAGTCTTTTCACCGTTTCGCTGCCGGATCGCAATTCAAACCCGGAGGTGGCTGACATCTTGGATGTCAGACAAGTCTCCGGGTCACCTCCCACCCACTGACATCCTCACCATATGTGTGAGGACATCAGTGGGCCAGTTAACCCCCTAGCTGCCAAGTGGAGATGGGGGATCCTTTGCATCCCCTTATCTCCCGATCCGTGGCAGCTAGAGGTGAAATGGCTCAGCAGCGAAGGGGTTAAAAAGCAAAAACATGTAAAAATTGGGTATTTTTATTCTCGGGACAAAATTTTGAAACTATTTAGTTGGGGTCTTTTTTGGCGGTTGTAGATTTTGGGGATTAAATTTCAAAAAAGTGTGTTTTTTCCATTTTTTCCTCATATTTCTTTCATTCATATAATTCTTTTGATAGTAAATTATATGATATGATGGAAATAATGGTATCGTTATAAAGTCCATTTAATGGCGGGAAAAACGGTGTATAATATGTGTGGGTTGCATAAATGAGTAAGAGGAAAATTAGACCTAAACACAAACAGCGCAGAAACGTAAAAACAGCAGCGTGCACTAAAGGACAGACTTTTGTAAAATCGCCTGGTCACTATGGGGTTAATGTCTAGAAATTGGAGCAGTTCTTAAGGATGAACAAGGATATCCGAATCGAATTGACAAGCGACAGGTGCTATGTGGTTTGTATGAACAAAACAGACTTTACTATGGAAGCGGCACCCCTACATCCTATTATATATTATATATTCCTACTGAAAAAGACTATCAGGGTTATTCAAAGAGATTCGAAAAGTCACCGCACATTCGGTGACTTTTCGTCCTCTTCAATTCGGTTCCTTTTGCCGATCCCATTTCGGTGACCCTGCGGTGTATTCAGCAAGCACCACAGGGTCCCCGAATTGCAGGGAAAAGCTGCCGCAAACACGACGAAAACGAACCGCAAAACCCGGCGAATGCACGCCGAAATCCCTCAAAAACATCTGGATTAACCCATCGAAAAACCTGAGCAGGAGCCGATCACACGCAGCGAAGCAGCCGAGACGGCAGACGAGGCAGTGAATAAATTAGCAAAACAGTTTGTATGAATGTTTGAAAAGTGAAACACTGTTTGCAAAGAAATTACTGAGCGAAAATGTCTGAAATTTACATATGAGGTCCAGGGAATGATAATAAAAAGGGCTGTTACAGAAAAAATAAGTAAACTTAAAAAAAAATCGGACTTTTAAAAAAAATAAAAAAAATTAAGAAAAATGCTTAAAATATCCTAAAAAATCTATAAATAAAGAGACTCTTTACTGCAGAATTTTATAATGAACGGTTTATTAGATATTGAATTAAAACGGGAATATTTTTAACATTGAAGCCTATGGGGTTCTCCTGAATAAACCTGTCGAATTAAACCACCGAATGGCAGGGCATTTCGGGAACCTTTCACTGCTGGTTTGTGTTCTCTGAATAGCTGAAGCAGTGCTTTTTCAGGGGTTTTCACTGCCCTCGAACAGGCACTGAACAGGCACGTATGTTCAGGCAATTCGCTAGGATTTGGCGAATTGCCTGCTCTCTGGATAACCGAAGGGCCAGGAAAGGTAACCGAACGCTGATTTTCAGCGTTCGGTTACCTTTCTCAAGCAATTCGGAGCTCTTTGAATAACTCTGTTAAGGGGTTATTCAGACAGCACCAAAATGTCACTAACACTTCAGTGCTCTCTCGTTCCCCGCACTTTGAGGAATCAAATTCCCCGAACCTGTAGTGAATTCAGCATTCACCACAGGGTCCCCGTAGTGATGGGAAAATCTGCCAAAACTGCCGACTTAAAAAATAAAATGCTGCAAAACCGCCGAAATTATCAGATCTGACACTTTCGGCAGGGCTGGCGGAGTATCGTATCGGATCCCATTTGATAAACCATCTAAATTATCGGATCCGATAGTTTCGGCGGTTTTGCAGCGTTTTTTTATTTTTTTAAATTCACAGAAATTATCAGATCTGATTCAATAAATTATCGGGATTTCAATGCAGTCGAACAGGCACCATATTTTGCTGGCAATTTGACAAAATTCAGTGAACTGCCTGCATCCTGAACAGTCGAATGGCTACAAAAGTGCACCATATGAAGAAATTCACTGTTCGGTGCCATTTCAGGGCCAGATCGTCTCTCTCTGAGTAACACCGAAAGTAAATGAGCACCCCAAAATGCTTGGGACCCGAGCATTATGGAATTTGGGTTTTTCTGTATCTGTCCAGGATTCCAGAGGTGAGGGGGAGGACACGGCAGGGGAGCCGCGAGGCACTTGCTGCAGCAGCACCAATGAGATATTCGATGGGAGATGCTGCACAGCGCTTCTGCGGTACCTTTGTGCAGCTCTAGTGTGTTTCTCACTGGCACCATGCGAGTGTCCCTCCCTGGTGCTGTGGCCCAAAAGAGGAATGCTGGAGTGTAGGAAGAACCGTCAGGAACAGCAGGAAGGTAAGTAAACATTATTTCTGGAACACTCAGAAAACTCCAGTTCTCATAGTCTTCCAGATTTTGGAATTCCAGATTCAGGGTGGCCAACCTGTAGATCAACCATGAACGGTCTTCCGGAACTAGAAACGAGTCAAACCGGCGATCACTGCAGATTCAAATGAAGGTTCCAAATCTCTGCACTTGAGTTATTCTTTTTGAGGACTTAGTCCGTGCTTATGTACCCTTCCTTTTTCAGTGACTTCTTCGTTAATGTTACTGACAAGTCGAGAGCTACACTTCAATAATACAGTCATGGCCGAAATTATTGGCACCCCAGACATTTTTCCAGAAAATCAAGTATTTCTCACAGAAAAGTATTGCAGTAACACATGTTTTGCTATACACATGTTTATTCCCTTTGTGTGTATTGGAACAAAACAAAAAAAGGGAGGAAAAAAAGCAAATTGGACATAATGTCACACAAAACTCCAAAAATGGGCTGGACAAAATTCTTGGCACCCTTAACTTAATATTTGGTTGCACACCCTTTGGAAAAAATAACTGAACTCAGCCACTTCCTATAACCATCAATAAGCTTCTAACACCTCTCACCAGGGAATTTTGGGCCACTCTTCCTTTGCAAACTGCTCCAGGTCTCTCTTATTGGAAGGGCGCCTTTTCCCAACAGCAATTTTAAGATCTCTCCACAGGTGTTCAATGGGATTTAGATCTGGACTCATTCCTGGCCACTTCAGAACTCTCCAGCGCTTTGTTGCCATCCATTTCTGGGTGCTTTTTGACGTATGTTTGGGGTTATTGTCCTGCTGGAAGACCCAAGATCTCGGACGCAAGCCCAGCTTTCTGACACTGGACTCTACAGTGAGACCCAAAATCCTTTGGTAATCCTCAGATTTCATGCCTTGCACACATTCAAGGCACCCAGTGCCAGAGGCAGCAAAACAACCCCAAAACATCATTGAACCTCCACCATATTTCACTGTAGGTACTGTGCTCTTTTCTTTGTAGGCCTCATTCCATTTTCGGTAAACAGTAGAATGATGTGCTTTACCAAAAAGCTCTATCTTGGTCTCATCTGTCCACAAGACGTTTTCCCAGAAGGATTTTGGTTTACTCGAGTACATTTTGGCAAACTGCAGTCTTGCTTTTTTATGTCTCTGTGTCAGCAGTGGGGAACTTCTGGGTCTCCTGCCATAGCGTTTCATTTCATTTAAATGTCGATGGATAGTTTGCGCTGACACTGATGCTCCCTGAGCCTGCAGAACAGCTTGAATTTCTTTGGAACTTGTTTGGGGCTGCTTATCCACCATTCAGACTATCCTGCGTTGCAACCTTTCATCAATTTTTCTCTTCCGTCCACCCACAGAGAGATTAGCTACAATACCACAATACCATGGGTTGCAAACTTCTTGATAATGTTGCGCACTGTGGAGAAAGGCAAATCTAGATCTCTGGAGATGGACTTGTAACCTTGAGATTGTTGATAGTTTTCCACAATTTTGGTTCTCAAGTCCTCAGACCGGTCTCTTCTCCTCTTTCTGTTGTCCATGCTTAGTTGGCACACACTGACACACAATGCAAAGACTAACAGGGTTATTCAGAGAGCGTAAAAAGCAGGAGAATGACTGGAGAATAACTGGAGAATGAAAAATTCTAGGTCGAAATAGCCAAACCAGAAAAATTCTCCCTTTCATCTCACTTTCCAAATCGGCTATTTTGACCTAGAATTTTTCATTCTCCAGTTATTCTCCAGTCATTCTCCTGCTTTTCACGCTCTCTGAATAACCCTGTATGTGAACTTCTCTCCTTTTTATCTGCTTTCAGGTGTGATTTTTATATTGCCCATACTTGTTACTTGTCCCAGGTGAGTTTACAAGAGCATCACATGCTTGAAACAATCTTATTTATCCACAATTTTGAAAGGGTGCCAAGAATTTTGTCCAGTCCATTTTTGGAGTTTTGTGTGACATTATGTCCAATTTGCTTTTTTTTCCTCGCTTTTTTTGTTTTTTTTCCACTACACACAAAGGGAATAAACATGTGTATAGCAAAACATGTGGTACTGCAATACTTTTCTGTGAGAAATACTTGATTTTCTGGAAAAATGTCTGGGGTGCCAATAATTTCGGCCATGACTGTATATCATGCTTACTATTTACTGAACCAACCTAACCTTTTCCTGGAACCTGATCCTTTTTCCCCATCACCTTTAAACAATGAAAATTTAAGCACATCTCGAATTTCAGTCCTTGACTTTATCCTGTGAATATGAAATCTAAAGCTAATATCAGAGAGTGGGTATCACATGTCGCACTGTCTGTCTTATTTAGCACAGAATGATTTTATGTCAACAGATACTTGAGGCAGAAGCCCAAATCTTAATAAAAGGTTGTTTGTACAACCGAGCTGCGATGTTAAAGGCTCAGGTGAGAACTGGAGGTCAGTGCAAGGAAATGTTGATTCTGCCTTTAAGCTAGAGCAGGTCCAGAAATACATTTTGTATGTTGGCTTAATTTTGCATCTCGACCCATCATTTTTACTCTGTGGCGAGCTAAAGGTCACAAGTATTGTTGAATTTTCCATCTTTCTGCTCACAGTACTGGTATTGGTATGCCCGAGGCATTGATGCTCCGCAGATCATGTATGTTCTGTAATCACATTTCTATTCAATACATGCTCCCTACTCTGTTTCATACATTATCATTGTTTAACTGCACTGCTGTGTCACCTCGTAATAATTATTGGCTTCCTTCTGAACTCCACCATCAAAAATCCTGTATCATCTTTGGACATTTCTATGCGGTTCTCGTTTTTTCTGATCCCATCTTAAAAATATTTTGTGGCTTAATATGCTAAGCTTTATTTATTTATGTTTAGTAGCATTGAAGTCAGTCCACTCTCTGAAGGACATGTACTTCACAAGTTGCTTCTCAGCTCGGGGTGGCCAGACTCTCACCACAAATCCAACACAGTGGTGGTAGAAGCCTCAGGTCCTTGAGCAAGTATCCCAATAGCAGTTACTTATTTCTATTATATATCTCACAACATTTCAACTCCGACTGGAGCCTTTCTCTATTTTTTTTTCATCATTCTGAACCTTAAACGAACACTATGAAAAAATGACAACCCCTTTCATATTTCATTTTATTACTTTGTATTTCTGTAACAACTGTAAAAATGTCAATGTTCTTGAACCCAGGACATACTTGAAAACAAGAGAAATCTCAATGTATCTTTCCTGGTAAAATACTTTGCAAATAAATAAATATATTTCCCTTTAAATAATTGTGCAGATACTGTTGACAACAACTGCTCAATTATTTTTTAATATTCCTTTTAGTTAGGTGTAAATACTCACCTTTGTCCATTGGTGCTTGGCTTCTCCCCCTCTTTTGTTACAGGACTTCCAAATAAGTAAATGTTGTAACTTTTGTACATAAGCTATGCAAATTGCATAACTCGCGTGCGTTCTAGTGCAGAATGTTGGAACAGCGCTGCGTGCACACCACTTACTGCTGCTGTCTCCCCAAACATTTGCACTTCCAAGTGTTTGCAGAGGCAGGGTGATTTCAGCACGTAGAGCATGCTGACATCATTGCTCTCTGGCAGGTGGGTTATTTAATATCCCATCTACCGAGTGACAGCTGTGTGAGTGGAGGAAACGCTTACAGTTCACACAGCTGAACCAGCCATATAGGACTGGAGGGAGTTGAGAGTTGGAAGGGTGGCACTCCATGTGACGCAGACTGACCACTCCAATAATCTTAAACTTGGCGGTCAAACTAATGGCCCTCCAGATGTTGTTGCCGACAATTCCCACAATCCTTTCAATCCAATAGATGGCCAGGGAATCATGGGAGTTGTAGTTCAGATACATCTGGGGGACCAGAGATTGACAGCCGCGATCTAAAGTGTTTAGGGTGTGTAACGTGTCCCATTCATTCTCTTTAGCCGCCCTTTCCTATCACATATACCATGAATACTATGGAGCCATGTGGTTTACCTCAGTTTAATAATCACAGCTCTTACTTTTGGATTCCTTTAGGAATCAAATTGTATTGACACCTGCAGCATATTGGTATAATTTACTACATGGGGAGTGCCTGAGACTAACATAAACATAAACCATAAGAAGACACATGTTGCTACAGATGGACTGTATAATGTATAATGATATCATCCCCTCTGCTCCCAAAGCATCTAGTAAAAAGCTGACTGTGTCTGGTGGGTGGCCATTTGTGCCCCCCCCCCGATGCAGGTGTTTGTGTCAGGCCTTAATGCTTCACCCGTAATAGAGTTGAAGATTACCAGGAATTTTGATTTCACAAGAACTTGGAATAGGGTTCCTAAATTAGAAGACTTTCGAGGACGTGTGGTTATGGCATTAAGTTTGTTCATTATATTATGTATCAGTCAAAACAATTTGTTATTTAGTGAATTAATCCCATTAAAAATGTGCAGGAGTACTAATTATTGCGATTCATACATGTGTATCCTTCTTATAACAGATGTAGCCTGGATTAAGCAAAAAAAAACTCATTAAAATTTCATTATCACAAACATGCCATCTGCTCTCACCCTGATCTCTAATCCATAGATTGGCTTTGTATTTAACCTCACTGGTGAGATTGAGTCCCTAATAGGAACAGCAGATATAAAACGGCTGGTATCCAATAAAATTGAGAGAAACAAAAAAATGAGTAAAACGTCCTATCACGCATTGATTAAATATAAATTGTTGCAAATTCTCACAATGTGTAGAGGTATGTACTCTGCACTACACTCTTCAGATACGTAAACGAAATAACAATACAGCACCTCCTTATGCCCCCCCTCAATACAGTCAAAATGATATGCTGCAAATTTACATTTATAGATGCATATGCACACATACATACAAGCATGCATTCATACACACAAACACATACATATACGAACTTATAAAGAATCCCTAGCGCACCTCTAAATATTACAGTGATGTGATATTTGTTAGAGTCTCTCTCTCCCTTTCGGGGGTCTCCGTATGTGACCTCTATCTCCATTATAGGTCTTCGGTCATCTGTCGTGATCCTCAGGAAGAGCAGTGACAAGCGCCCTTGGAAAATGAATGAGACACACAGACAAGCTACTATATGTCATCAAAATTCTTCTGGGTTTACTTAGATCTGGTATATACAGTTGTGTTCAAAATTATTCAACCCCCACTGAAATTGAGTGTTTTGGCCAGTTTGACATTGATTTTGATCATTCAGTCATCTTGCTTACAATTAAATCAAAGAGGCACGTGTAGGTCAGACAAATATAACATAACATTTATAATGAAATAACCACAAATGTCTTTTCTGTGCTCACATCATTATCAGTTTTATTCAACCCCCAAGTGACATTCAATCTTAGTACTTAGTACAACATCCTTTTACAGTTATAACAGCTTTTAAACGTGAAGCATAGCTTGACACAAGTGTCTTGCAGCGATCTACGGGTATCTTCACCCATTCGTCATGGGCAAAAGCCTCCAGTTCAGTCACATTCTTAGGCTTGCACACTGCAACTGCTTTCTTTAAGTCCCACCAGAGGTTCTCAATCGGATTTAAGTCCAGTGACTGCGATGGCCACTCAGAAATGTTCCAGCCTTTAATCTGCAACCATGCTCTAGTGGACTTGGAGGTATGCTTGGGATCATTGTCCTGTTGAAAGGTCCAACGTCTCCCAAGCCTCAGGTTTGTGACGGACTGCATCACATTGTCATCCAATATCTCCTGGTACTGAAGAGAATTCATGGTACCTTGCACACGCTGAAGCTTCCCTGTACCTGCAGAAGCAAAACAGCCCCAAAGCATGATTGACCCCCCGCCATGCTTCACAGTAGGCAAGGTGTTCTTTTCTTCATAGGCCTTGTTCTTCCTCCTCCAAACATAGCGTTGATCCATGGGCCCAAACAGTTCTAATTTTGTTTCATCAGTCCACAGAACACTATCCCAAAACTTCTGTGGTTTGTCCACATGACTTTTGGCATACTGCAGTCGACTCTTCTTATTCTTTGGAGACAGCAAGGGGGTGCGCCTGGGAGTTCTGGCATGGAGGCCTTCATTACGCAGTGTGCGCCGTATTGTCTGAGCTGAAACTTCAGTACCCACATCTGACAAATCTTTTCTCAGTTCCTCAGCAGTCACACGGGGACTTTTCTCCACTCTACGCTTCAGGTAGCGCACAGCAGTCGAAGTCAGCATCTTCTTTCTGCCACGACCAGGTAGCGTTTCAACAGTGCCCTTTGCCTTGAATTTGCGAATGATACTTCCTATGGTCTCTCTTGGTATGTTTAACATCTTTGCAATCTTCTTATAGCCATTGCCCTTCCTGTGAAGAGTAATCACCTCTTCTCTTGTCTTCCTGGACCATTCTCTTGACTTCACCATGTTTGTAACCACACCAGTAAATGTCTAGAAGGAGCTGAGTATCACAGTCATTTTAAAGCTGCCTAATTGGTGCTTATTATGCTTTATTGCTGCTCCGTGACATCCACAGGTGTTTTCAATACCTGATTGAAAACACTTGAATGAACCTCTGTTCTTCAGAGTGGTAGTCTTTAAGGTGTTGAATGATTGTGTCAATGAAGAATTCACAAAAGAAACATTTACTACTGTATTACAAAACCAATTGATGTCATTTTAGTTGCATATGGTTCTTTAAAAAGTCCTTGTAGGATTTCATCCTGAATACAATTACAAATGTAGACTAAATTCCCTAAAACCCTTTACAGCATTGGTGGTTGAATAATTTTGAACACAACTGTATATATATTCACAGAGACAGGGGGGGGGGTTGGTTTTCATAGAAACCAACAAGAATTTGCCCTGCGGCCTAGCAACATGTACAGAGGGTGTGTAACAACAGCACTTTTTTATGTTTAGTGAGGATAACAGCAGATGTCATTGAAGAACAGGTTTCAGGAATTTGCCTAGAGGGATAAACGGGTGGGAAAGCGAGGTGAGTCTCAATTAAACAGATATGTATTTTAAAGCAAAAACAGAAACAGGAATTAGCAGGCACGGGGAAGGGTGGGTTGGGATAGATGGCTTATGTAATGAGGAAAATTAATTGCATATTTAAATTATTTATAGTTTGGATAAATTGTAAAGTACTTTACAATATTTATATATATATAATAGTATAAGTGGAGCAAGTGTGTACTTCTTAGTGATGTACGCTATAAATAAAACAGAAGGTACTTACCGTATTTTTTGCCCTATAAGACGCACCTCAGCATAAGAGGCACCTAGGTTTTAGTGGAGGAAAAGAAGAAAAAAAATATTCTGAACCAAATGGTATACTAAAATTTTAATGGTAGAATTGGCGTCGTCAAGTGCAGCTCGGCCACGATCACTGATTTGTACCTACCAGCCTCAGCTCTGCTAATCACACAATAAAACATCAAACAGAACCAATCAGTGAGCACAGCGAGTTGTCAGTATTCGCTCCATAAGACGCACAGGCATTTCCCCCATTTTTTTGGGGGGGGGGAGTGCTTCTTATGGAGATAAAAATACGGTATAGTTCATCAAAAAATTTATTTTGTGTTCTTCTGCTTCACAAGTATAGATATAAATTGTGGCTCGTTCTGAGGTCCTGGGGAAAAGACAGAGAAAAAAATATCATTGTGCAAAACAGCTGGTCAACAGGTATTTGTTGTGATGGAAATTGATCTCTTTAGACCCTACTCACCCTTTTTAAAGGCTCTCCGGCTCTGTTTCCACTGGTGATGCACCGATACCACATTTTTAAGACCGAGTACCGATACTTTTTAAAAGTACTCACCAATTCCGAGTACTGATACTTTGATTTTATGTCATGTGACCAATTTACAATAAGAACAGACCTCATATAAAAATGCCCCCAGCTCACATGTATAGGGAGAGGTATTAGCAGTAGGAAAAGGGAAGTGCTCATGCCACTGTACAGAGCACTGGTGAGACCTCACTTGGAGTACTGTGTGCAGTACTGGAGACCGTATCTCCAGAAGGATATAGACATCTTAGAGAGAGTACAGGGAAGGGTTACTAAAATGGTGTACGGCTTGAAGGAGAAAAGTTACCAGGAAAGGCTTAATGATCTTAACATGTACAGCTTGGAAAAAAGACGAGACAGAGGAGATATGATAGAAACATTTAAATACGTAAAGGGAATCCACAAGGTAGAGGAAGGGAGTATATTTAAAAGGAAACAAAGTAGCAAAACAAGAGGACATAGTCTTAGATTAGAGGGGCAAAGGTTTAAAAGTAACATCAGGAAGCATTATTTTACTGAGAGGGTGGTGGATACATGGAACAGCCTTCCAGTTGAAGTGGTAGAGGTCAAAACAGTAATTGAATTTAAGCAAGCATGGGATAGGCATAAGGCTATCCTAAACAAAAGATAAATCCAGGTAAAGTATCCATGTAATTGGGCAGACTAGATGGGCCGAAAGGTTCTTATCTGCCGACATTTTTCTATGTTTCTATGTTCTATGTTTCTACCCCCCGAGATTTATATATACAGTATGCCCCCAGCTCACATGGATATGTAGATTGCCCCCAGCTCACATGGATATGTAGATTGCCCCAGCTCAAACGGATATTGCCCCAGCTCACATGGATATTGCCCCCAGCCTCACATGAATATTGCCCCAGCTCACATGGATATTGCCCCAGCTCACATAGATATTGCCCCAGAACAGACCTCATATAAAAATGCCCCCAGCTCACATGTATATAGCCCACTGAGATATTATATATATATATACACAGAATGCCCCAGCTCACATGGATATGTAGATTGCCTCCAGCTCACATGGATATTGCCCCAGCTCACATGGATATGTCCCCCAGCTCACATGGATATGTCCCCCAGCCCACATGGATATTGCTCGCAGCCCACATGGATATTGTCCCAGCTCACATGGATATTGCCCCCAGCTCACATGGATATTGCCCCAGCTCACATGGATATGTCCCCCAGCTCACATGGATATGTCCCCCAGCCCACATGGATATTGCCCGCAGCCCACATGGATATTGCCCCCAGTCTCACATGGATATTGCCCCCAGCTCACATGGATATTGCCCCAGCTCACATGTATATTGCCGCCAGCTCACATGGATATTGCCCCCAGCTCACAAGGATATTGCCCCCAGCTCACAAGGATATTGCCCCCAGCTCACATGGATATTGCCCCAGCTCTCATGGATATTGCTCCAGCTCACATGGATATTTCCCCCAGCTCTCATGGATATTTCCCCCAGCTCTCATGGCTATTTCCCCCAGCTCTCATGGCTATTGCCCCCAGCTCTCATGGATATTGCCCCCAGCTCACCTGGCTTGCCAGACTCTGAGCGCTCTTCCTCCTTCAGTGTCCGCCGGCAACGGGTTGCAGCCTGGTTTTGCTGGCAGACACTGAAGGAGGAAGAGCGCTCGGAAGGGACGTCTGCTCCACGGATGCCGGTCACAGGGCTGTGATGTGGCCGCCGGGCCGTGGAGGCCTTGACTCTGCCTTCAGGCGAGATCTCGCGGGAGGCTCCCACGATCTCGGCTGGAGGCCGCGTCACAGCCCTGCGACTGGACCCTCCGCTGGGTAAGTATTGCGGCTGCCGGTGGGGAACGCTGGCTGAGTGCTTTTCATGCACACGCCAGCTTCCCCAGCCCCGCAGATACCGGCAAGCTGGCCCAGCACCGGCTTCCGGTATCGGGGGGAGGTATCAGGCCATTTGCACGAGTACCAAGTACTCGTGCAAATGTCAGTATTGGCACCGATACCGATACTAGTATCGGTATCGGTGCATCCCTAGTTTCCACACCTTGGCACTTTCTGGTGGTGCCACACACACCTCCTTGTATAGTAGGTGAATTATCCCCAGAAGTAATAAATTTGAAGTCTCACGCCAATGCAGACCATCCATATACGAGAAAGCAAATATGTACAGGACACTTGGCAGCTAAGTTGGCAACCTGCCTTGATTTCCTTCCTATAACATATGAATTATACATGGTGCAGGGCAGCACTTTTTCCCTGTGCTCCCCCTCTATGTGAAATAGTAATGTGTGTCCAGGAAATCATGGCCAATCTGGCAACCCTAGGCTGTAGGAATCAGAGTTGACAAGGGTGTGCCCCTGGAAGGACATGCCCGGACGCAGATGTGATTACTGCAGCCCTTGTAGTTACACTGGTGAGTATTGTATAGCAGGATTGTGCCATCGACAGAATGGGTAAGGTATTGCATGTCTACAATTAATTTGTATATAAAACTTTATCTTAACCACTTGGCTGCTAAGGACGCGCTGAGGGCGTCAGCTAAGTGGCTCTCCTGTGCTATGGACACCCTGAGCGCGTACTAGAACAGGAGGCAGCAATTAGCAAGGATTCCAGCCGATTGCTGGGCCCCCCTGGTGCAGGCTGACATCTTGGATGTCAGCCCGACACTCTGGGACCCCGGCGGGGACAATAGATGTCATCGCGCTAGCGCGATGACATCTACTGTCCCCGCCGGGACAATAGATGCCATCTACAGGCGCCCCCTTCCTGTGAGTATGGGGAAGCTGCCTGAAAGGGAGGAGGTGAAAGTCAGGCACCATTTGGAAGGGCACAGTCTGCCCTTCCAAACAGTGACTGGCTTTAACCCCTTGGGGCCAGATTGTGAATTGGCGCCAAAAAGTGCCAGATCGCGATCCTCTCCCAGAGCTGGCCGACATCTTGGATGTTGGTCAAGCTTCTGGGATCTCCCCCTGATGACTGGCGTCATCGTGCATAGCGCGATGACGTCAGTTCTGGAGTTAACCCCTAGCTGCCACCAATGGACCCCCTATCTCCCGATCCGTGGCAGCTAGGAGCTAATGTTTGGTATCGTTGGATCGGCCAGAGCATGGCCTTTCCAATGATACTAAACATGACAATGTTAAAAGTAAAAAGAAAAAATTAAAATAAAAAAAAATATAAAAAAATAATAAAAAAAATAAACAGTTTTTTTTGTTTTGTTAGAGCAGCAATATTTTTCCCATTTCAATTATAATGTGAACAATGATGCGGCACTAACGATTTTTGTATGGGGTGCTTTTGTTAAAAATCATTTTTTCCCCCAAAAAAATTTAACAAGTCCCCCATTTCTAATTTTTTTAACAAGCGCAACTCACAGAAAATATAACCGCAAACGCTCGCATATTAAAAATGTGAAAAAAACACTTTACACATTGAAAATTATTTAAAATTCTAATTATATTGCATTTTTTGTTAATATGTACAGACAGGACATGATGTATACATATAATAATGATATATTATGAATCTGCCGAGTCTGCCGCAAAGAACGATATATAATATGTCTGGGTCATATAATAAAATAAGGCTTCAAAATGCGTTTAAACATGATGAGCGAAACCAGTAAAAATGGGTCAGCGTGAAATGGGTCAGCAGCGAAAGGGTTAATTACCACATAATATCTGATAATAATTTACACTTATTTATAACACTAAGGACTCGATTTAATTCTTTCAACTGTCCTTTTCAGAAAAAAAATCAGTGAGTTTCAATTGATAATTGATATTTTTTCAAAATATCAGCAGATATAATAGAAAAAAAAGATTGGCCACACCAGAAAATCAAAGAAAAACGCTGTTTTGAAAAAAGTATATTTTTGGCTAGCATCATTTTTCATCATTAAGTAACATGCCTATTTGAAATTCCAATGTATAAATGAGGGTTTCGGTTTTATTTTCTGTATCCCTCCTTGAAAATGCATTTATTACCCCTTTCAGCACTTGATATTTTTTGAAAAATGAGTTACTGATAAATTTGAAATAAATCGAAATTTTCATTAGCAAATATATGCGCAGGTGGCGATAGTCAAGTCTAATTTTTTCTTTTTTAATGAGAATCAAAATGCCCTTATTAATTCTGATGAATTGAAAACTATCTCAATCGAGGTAGAAAAATCGGTGAATTTCAGCGATTGACGCTAATTAAAACGAGCACTCTGTATAATTTATTTTCATTTAGTTTTGCCTTCACATCTCTAAAGAGTGATGACTGAGAACAAAATGGCAAAACACTAAATATTTAAGGGATGACTAGAATAAACCAGTACATAAAATGCGTAACTTAAAGCGAGAACCCCTGGTGGAAGGCTCCTCAAATCTTCATCCGTCAACACGTAGGATAAATAACAAGACAATATAGGGGTCTCATGCATGAAAGATATAAATAAGAAAAACATGGGACAATATACAGGGATAGGATGAAGTACAAATCCCCTGCTAAAAAGAAATGTTGTGTTGTTTTTTAATATCTTGCATTTTATTACTTTGGAATTGTTACAGAAGGTACAGAAATACAATGTTCTTGAACCCAGGACATACTTGAAAACGAGAGCAATCTCAATGTATCCTTCTGTAACGTTGGGGGCTTCCAGCCTTTCCGGTGTGCTTGAGGGCAGCATGTCTGATGCTGCTCGCTCATCAACACCCGGTTTAAATTGAAACAGGCAGGGAGGTGGCTGCATGAGGTGCGGCTTGAGAGGGGGTGAAGGTCTTTTAAAAACCAACAGTTCCTTCTAAGCAGTGCCAGATCGTGGTTATCCATACCTGAGCTCCTTGTACCTGAATTCTCTCCTGATTTATCCTGTTATTGACCTCTGCTTGTTTTCTGACTATTCTGCCTTCCGTTGCCCTAGACTATTTTCTTGTACTACGCTTCTGCACTGATATCGACCCGGCTATTCCATTTGACTATTCTATACTCTGTATTCCTGATTCTGGCTCGTCTGACTACCCCCGTGTTGCTGACCTAGTTTTGTATTACGACATTGTCTTTGATTAACCCTTTCTGTCTAGCTAGTTTACCTGGCCAATTCTAAGGACCAGACAGTTAGGGATTCTTCTACGGCTACCCTGTTGGTAGCTTTTGGGCTCTGTGGAGTGTTGGGCTTTAAGGACTGTGTGATGGGATCCGGGAACCGTGACACCTTCCTGGTAAAATACTTTAAAATAAATAAATAAATATATAGGCACATCAATAATACTCAGCCACGGTCAAACTATTTTGTTGCCACTTGCTAGTGGATTGCGGTAAGCTGCTGATGGAACTGACCACTTCAGAGTAAGAACACCCAGGAACAGTACATCATCATTAGGTGTAAGAAACAAACAGGGAACTGAATAAAATGTAATAAAATAGTAATTATTTATTCCATAAAGGTATAGGAAATAAAAACCGACGCATTTCGTCACAGATTAGTGACTTTTTCAAGGTACAATGTCCATATGGAGTGGGTTGGTTTCATCGGCAGTTTACCGCAATCTAGTGGCAACCAGTAGTTCGACAGTGTCTGAGTATTATTGATGTGCCTATATATTGCTTCTCTCTTGTGAGCATTTCTATTTAGATTGGGATTCTTATTTATAAAAATGGTTATTTATGGTTATTTATCCTATGAGAACAAAATGGGTAAGGATTGTTATATTTTAGATTCATATTTTGCAACAATTTGTTTTCATTCAAATAATGAGAACACTAGATACTGGGTTCTTGGAAATTATGCATCTGAAAACAATTCATTTATTTTACATAAATAGCCTGCCTTTTTTGTCTACAATTCTATATATTGCTTGATACCGCATTACTAAACTATAATTATGTCCTGCTTCTATTTTGGCACAGCTGGTGCAATGATACTAATCTCTAATGAGAATAATTTTGTACATAAACGTAGTCTCCGACTGTGTGACAATTATAAAAATGTTTCTGCAAGAAAAAATGTCTATCTGACCTCCCTCTGTGTCTCCAGGAATTTAGCATAAAAATACTATTATGATTATGCAAGCTGTAAATCAGAGAGATGTTTTTAACATTAGTAGCCAGGTGGAGCCTGTCACTGCTTGATCAAAGGTGGATAAGTAAAGATGACCCCACTGTATGCATCGAAACGTATAAGGGAAGTTGGGGAATCACAGCAAATTTTGTTCTTTTGGTTTGTGTTGCTTAAAAAATAAAGCAAAGTGAGATTCTATAGGGCTATGGCTGTTATTCTATCCTTTAGATGTCTGAGGGCACTTTGCCAACTTTCTGTCTGTCTCTTTAAACCTTTCACTAGACATGTGCACAGCACAAAATTTTGTTTTGAACTAATGGATTAGTCCTAAAATGCAATTTATTTAGTTGCTAAAGAAATTAGTTTTCAGTTCTTTAGTATGAAAACTAATTTCATTCATCCGAAAACCAGTGGATACAATTACTATTGTAGTGGCTCCTCAGAGGGCTGAGATCGCTACTTGTTACAGTATCTCTCACTCTCAGCACAATGTGCCAGGCAAAGCTGTTACAGTAACTGACTGCTGCTCAGCTGTTACAGTAACTGACTATAACAGCGCTCAGAGTTTCAGTAAAACTAGTAAATAATATTTTTATATATAAGCGGTTATAACAATATTATTTCCTTGTTTTACTGAAACTCTGAGCGCTGTTATAGTCAGTTACTGTAACAGCTGAGCCTGATATATTGTACTGAGGGATAATATAACAAGCAGCCGATAGTGCTCACAGCCACTGGATTTAAAGGGCTAAAAAAAAAAGGCTCCTCTCTGTATAATGTATAGAACATCCTCCTGCATTAATTAATACCCCTCTCTGTATAATGTAGATAACATCCACCTGCATTAATTAATGCCCCTCTCTGTATAGAACATCCTACTGCATTGGCATGTGGAGGGTGCAGAACTTTGGAATGCAATGCTTATCTAGCACAGGAGAGGGAACTTTTACTTAAACTTTGTATCTCTGCGGGGGAGACACAGGAATATAAAAGCAGGGGAGAGGGAAAATATTAACGTAAATCGGTCTGAAAGCTCAGAGAAGAGATGACTGGTGCAAATTTATTTTTATAATAAAATAAAGCACTTTAAATCTAGGAAAAACATTCAAATAAATCACACTGAAGGCTCATAATGACAGAGTAACTGTGAGAGCTGGATACTAAATGTATCAGACGTAAAAAAAAAAACTTTATAAAAAGCAGCACTGGGAGAGGAGAGGGACTTTATATAAAACGTGTATTATAGATGAGGAAAGGGGGATAGTGCTCCTGGATAATATAAAATGTATCAGACCTAAGCCCCTATTATGCAGACTGGGAGGGGAGATAACACACGTTTTATAAAGTCCCTCTCTTCTCTCAGCGCTGCTTGTTATGAAGGGGTTTTTACTATCCAGCCCTCCTCTGTCATTAGCTTCCAGTGTGATTTATTTGAATGTTTTCCTTCTCCAGCTGCTTTTATCATCTTGTCTGCCTCATAGACATGCAAGGGTTTAGTAAAGGTTTCCTCTCCTCTGCTGGCTGTCTGTGCTGCGAGTGAGTATTCTGGAGCTCTATCACTGTCAGATTTTCGGGTAGGGGTCGGGAAGGATTACGCATACAAACCTTTTCTGTAGCTTTACGATGTTGCGCTTCATTACTGGTCTCCTTCACTCATCATTGTAATATCACAAAAAAAACTGAAACTAAAATGTAGAGCATTTTATTTTAGTTTCTTTCGTTTTTTGTACTGAGCAGTTTCGTATCTCTTGAGTCATACGAAAACTAAATTATCACAAAATTCAGACTAAATCGTTTTAGTACTAAAACGAATGCACATGTCTACCTTTCACTACCAATATCGAGCTATCTGGGGTTTCAAAGGCACCATCCAGTACCCTGACATCAAGATATCTCGATGTGCTGTTCTGCTGCCCAAAAGAAAATTAAATTAGTTTGCTGAAAATTAATTTTGTTTGCTTTTGGGCTGCAGAAAGTGCCCCCAAAGTTTTAAGTCTGTGGGCATAATGCCAAAAGAGCTAAAACTGTAAAATCAGCTGCTCACAGCTCTGAAATATCGGGCTGTCAGCAGCCGATGCAGGGAGAAATAGGCTTGAGAGGCTGGTCTATTTTCTTCTAACTCAATTTGGCAGTAGATGGCGCCATCTTCTGGCCAAATAGTTTATTACAGTAATATATAGGTATTACTGCACAATTTATTAAAAATGATTTTTCAAAAACCTACTGGTTTCTGACACTGTTTTTGTGATGGGGTTAACCGATTTCAAAGATTTCCCCAGTTGGAGTAGATATAAAAGGTCTACGCAACCTTATGAAATTTTAAATGTGGGTTTTTCAAATGTAAATTAATAAAAAATATTTGTATCTCTCTAGAGGAGAACGAGCTATTGCAATGTAGCTTGTTCGTCTCCAAAAGAGCTAGTATTCAGAAATGATTATTGACGCTTAAACCCGAGTGTTAAGTGATTCTTGTTTTTGCAAAGGTAAAGGAAACGGTTTGGGACGATTGTGTTTGTTGCCGGCTTCCTTTTACCAAGTAGGTTGGAATCGGGCCTCTAGCCTTTCAGATGTTACCCCATTTTTCTTAGCAAAAACGTGCAAACTCTTAGATTAAGAGTTGATCTTTGCTACTGTTTGCTTTAGGTGAATTTACCCAGAACATACTTGAAAACGAGAGAAAGCTCAATGTATCTTTCCTGGTAAAATACTTTATAAATAAAAAATCAATTTCAGTGAATTTCCCAGTATGGTGCAATATCGTGGCCATTCAGCTATTCACAATGCAGGCAGTTCACCAAATTTTGGAGAGTTGCCAGCAAATACGGTACCTGTTCGACGGCAGTGCAATCCCCGTAGAGAAGCAATGGTTAATCTATTCAGAGAACACCGAACAGCAGAGAAATGTCAGTGAAATACCCTGTTGTTTGGTGGTTTCATTAGGCAGGTTTAACCAGGTGAATCCCACAGGCTTCAATGTTAATAATATTCCTGTTTTTACCCATTATCTAATAAACCATTTATTATTTTAATCTGCAGAAAAAAGTTTTTCATTTATTTTTTTTAAAGATTTTTTAAGGCATTTTTCAGATTTTTTTCAGCAAATTTTTTCGTGATTTGTTTTTTAAATAGCAGGTTATTTTTTTTCTGTAACAGCCCTTTTTATTATTATTCATAGAACCTTATATGTTAATGACAGACATTTTAGTCCAGTAGTTTTTTTTGCAAACAGCGTTTCAAATTTGGCACTATCAATCCTTTTTTTTTTTTTTTGCACGTCCTGCGGCTAGTCGGCTTTTTTCTGCGGCTGGTCGGCACTGTGTTTGGTGTCTTGTTGACTACGTTTGGCGGCTGTCCGGCGGGTTTGCAGTGGCTGTTCGGGGGGTTGACGGGGGATCGTCGGGTGCGTTCATGATTTTATCGGCGGTTGTCGGATCGAACCGAAGTATCGGATCGTATCGGCGGCCATTTCCACCAATTTTTCAGCAGAATTTCAGCGATTATGTAGCGGTTTGGCGGCAGATTTTTGGGTCAGTTCCCTGCACTCCGGGTACCCTGTGGTGAATGCAGAATTCACCATACGGTCTGGGAATTAGATTCCCCAAAGTGAGGGGAATGAGAGTGCACTGAAAATTTGGTAATATTTTGGTGCTGTCTGAATAACCCCCTTAAGTCAGCATAAAGGGAGAAAACTGCAGCCTCAAAGGGTGACAGGGACTCGAGCCACAGGTAGAGTCAGCAGCCACTGGCGAACAGCCACTTCCACAGCAACGGCAATAACGTCCCTCGGGGCATCTGGAGGGACCGCCCCCGCTTTTCGTATTCGCGTCACGGAACAGAAAGGGTCAGGAGTATACCCATGCAGACAAAGGAGACAGTCAGCGAGCTGGTTCACATACGCAGGAGGGCAGCTTGGGGCACCTCTTCATGGATTACCCTGATCCTGACAATCCTCCACCTATAGCAGGCCTCCATGCCCTTGACGGCCCCAGAGAGGTGCTTCACCTGGGCCTGGAGCATGTCCACTTTGGTGACAAGTCGGCGATGCGCAGCCTCAGTCTCCTCTGCCTTGTCAGGAACCTGGACGCCAGCGCCGCAGGAAACCTAAAAGCAAGCCAGTTTCCTGTAAGGAGACTGGTAATTCCTCTACAACCAGGCTGATCCAGCAACCAGGTGCTGACTAAGACATCCTGATTCCCCTCTCTACAAAAAGGAACCACTCCCAAGACACAATGCTTCTGCATTGTCTTGGTGCATGCCAAGCTGACAGGGAGCTGCCTCTTGTTACTCTATCCATCTAGACCCTAACTGTTCTGTTTCCACCAGCATTCCCTTCCTCTGTGCCTGTATCCTACAGAAGTCTCAGAACCTGCCTACCCTGCATCCCGCAGAATCCGCTGCCTTGTATTCCACAGAAGTCTCAGAACCTGCCTGCCCAGCATCCCGCAGAATCCGCTGTCTTGTATTCCACAGAAGTCTTAGAACCTGCCTGCCCTGCATCCCGCAGAATCAGCTGCCTTGTATTCCACAGAAGTCTCAGAACCTACCTGCCCTGCATCCCGCAGAATCCGCTGCCTTGTATTCCACAGAAGTCTCAGAACCTGCCTGCCCTGCATCCCGCAGAATCTGCTGCCTTGTATTAGAAACATAGAAACATAGAAAAATGTCGGCAGATAAGAACCTTTCGGCCCATCTAGTCTGCCCAATTACATGGATACTTTACCTGGATTTATCTTTTGTTTAAGATAGCCTTATGCCTATCCCATGCCTGCTTAAATTCAATCACTGTTTTAGCCTCTACCACTTCAACTGGAAGACTGTTCCATGTATCCACCACCCTCTCAGTAAAATAATGCTTGTATTCCACAGAAGTCTCAGAATCTGCCTGCCCTGCATCCCGCAGAATCCGCTGCCCATTATCCTCCTGCAGAATCCGCTACCCTGTATCCTGCAGAAACCCCAGAGCCCGTTGCTCTGCATTGCCAAGACCCTTTACAGACCCAGGAACCTCTGCCTGCAAAAACATTCTGCCTCCATATATTTCTCTTTTGTCGTAGTTTAGTTTAGTATTGTCTTATCTTGCCTTCAGTTAAAGTTATTATTGTTTATTCAGTATGTTCCCTTCCCTTCTATATTCATCTATTGATTTTATGTGCTATGAATTCCTAAATAAACCCTCTTTTGTTTATACATCAACAAACTCTCAGCAAAGATCATTGCACATTGGGCTCAAGTCTACCACCCCGGAACCAGCTCCTTACATGCATGCATCTGGACCATTGCCACCCATCCTCCCACCGCCGAGCAGGGCCGGCGCTGCCGCTAGGTGAGCTAGGCAGCCGCCTAGAGCGCAGTGCCCACCTAGGGCGCAGCCAGGCCCGACCAAAAAAAAATTATTTTGTCCGCGTACTGCAGCCAGCCCCAATACGTGCCGGCGTTGCCGCTGCCGTCAAGGAGACGGAGGCGTGGACTTGGTGCTGCTAGTCCACTCCTCCGTCTCCTTGACGCCAGCGGTTGACGCGGCGACGCCGGCATGTATTGGGGCTGGCTGCAGCACGCGTGCCCTCACATCAGTCGCTGGCGTGAAGGAGTCACATGAGGTGCCGAGGGAGAGAGACGGAGCTGGAGGCAAATATACCCATGTAAGAGTTGGGGCAGATATATCCATGTAAGAGCTGGGGGCAAATATACCCATATGTGTGAGCTGGGGCAGATATACCCATGTAAGAGCTGGGGCAGATATATCCATGCGTGAGCTGGGGGCAGATATATCCATGCGTGAGCTGGGGGCAAATATACCCATGTAAGAGCTGGGGGCCGATATACCCATGTAAGCATATGAGAAATACGTATCTGGTGGCGCGATGGTAGTCGCTCTTGGATCATATGGTGGTTCTCTTATTTTGTATCATCCATATGGGTAACATAAAAAGGAAGCAAATGACATAATAGTGCAGAGCGAATTGTACAATATACAATATGAATGATTATGTACTGATCCCACTCACATATAAAGAGCCCCAGCACTGGCTCTGAGTGGGTATGCGCATTCGGGTCCTTTGCTTCTGTATTTAGAGGTGACCCACACCCTTTAGATGAAAGGATCTTCTTCCAATTTTGATATATGTAAAGACATAAAAAGAAGCAAACTTCCTTGTGCAGATCCACTGATAACAAAGTGGAAATGTAAATTTCAAAGTGCTAACTCACATTTGATGGAGCTTATAGCCAAGCTCTAGGTGAAAGCGCTTATGGACTTATTAGCAGGTTAAGTCCATGAAAACCCTTAAGATTCCAGAACACCGGGGACTTGTGCAAATAAAATAAAATTTATTAAAATATTAAAAGAGTGTGACTCAAGAGACTGCAAGAGTTTCTCCCCAGTTTTTTCCCCCTCCCCCCGCATTCAGAGACGACGTAGTCAATTTTTGAGGACGTTTTGCCCTTTTTGATTCTCTCCCCAGCCCCAGCCCCCCCTCCTATCTTTTTCTTTTTAATTTTTTTTCACAAGCAGAGTGTCTTTATTTCAAGATGTTAAACTACCTTTTACGTGAACCCTCCCCTTTATAAGAGTTCCAGATGGTTGGGGATTACCTAGACTTTTGCGTTACCCATTTCCCCTCCCCTTTTATATGATATTTTATATGATATGTATCGCTGAGACCCCCCTTATTTGGGGATGTTTATTGTTTTTCTTATACCGTATCTTTGATGACAGTTTTAGATGGTGCTGCGTGGCTCCTACTTTCTCTGTTTGTATGCAGACTTACTTACAAAATAAAAAAAATTAAATTAAAAAAATATTAAAAGAAAGTAAACCTGGCGCAACCAGGTAACCAGGACGAGTTTCGCCACGTATTGTGGCTTCCTCAGCTGGTTTACAGGTAATCTTAGACAAACTGTATATATAGTGTCCTCTTGTTAGTGACATCCAAATGTCACATTAACTTTAAATCACATTTTCACAGTAATTCTCACTACAAAGAATTTTTGGAAGAGGTATTTTTCCATCATCCATGTTTGTTAGACGATACTAAACACCTAAAATAAGAATATATAATTTTTCACAATATATACAGTATATCAGATCATTATAATTGCATTAATAATAACCACTCTCTAGAGAAAGTGCACTAACTTATCCGTGTTTCTACATGATGTGGAACTGGGGAAGTTTTCAATATATTTACCCAGGTTACTGTTAATATCTAACCATTGTCTCTCCCTCCGGACAGAGCCATGTATGTATTCTGCACATTTATGACAGCTGCAAGGCAGCGTTACGTGGACGGAGAGAGAACTGGGGAGTTGTTTCATTCGTTTAACTTGTTATGCGCCTAGCGGACATGGTGGAACGCATGTATGAGCCGGAAGTGCAGCGTAACACGCAGTGTGAAACGCAAGCGCCGCTGGAGCGCATGCGCAAGATGGTGGCGCCAGTTGGCATACAAGAATCATGTTATTGGAGGCATGGAACGCGCGCCAACCGCTAATCCGAACATGTGGAGACAATTTCACTAACAAGAGGACACTATATATACAGTTTGTCTAAGATTACCTGTAAACCAGCTGAGGAAGCCACAATACGTGGCGAAACGCGTCCTGGTTACCTGTTTGCGCCAGGTTTACTTTCTTTTAATAAATTTTATTTTGTTTGCACAAGTCCCCGGTGTTCTGGAATCTTAAGGGTTTTCATGGACTTAACCTGCTAATAAGTCCATAAGCGCTTTCACCTAGAGCTTGGCTATAAGCTCCACCAAAGGTGAGTTAGCACTTTGAAATTTACATTTCCACTTTGTTATCAGTGGATCTGCACAAAGAAGTTTGCTTCTTTTTATGTCTTTACATATATCAAAATTGTAAGAAGATCCTTTCATCTAAAGGGTGTGGGTCACCTTTAAATACAGAAGCAAAGGACCCGAATGCGCACACCCACTCAGAGCCAGTGCTGGGGCTCTTTATTTGTGAGTGGGATCAGTACATAATCATTCATATTATATATTGTACAAATCGCTCTGCACTATTATGTCATTTGCTTCCTTTTTATGTTACCCATATGGATGATACAAAATAAGAGAACCACCATATGATCCAAGAGAGACTACCATCGCGCCGCCAGATACGTTTTTCTCATATTTTTGACACACTGGTTTGGGGGAAACCACTAATTTCTGGTTGGCTGTGGAGAATTGGTGGCAGTACAAGCAGGGGCGCCTACCACTTTCTTTTTGTTTATACCCATGTGTGAGCTGGGGCAAATATACCCATGTAAGAGCTGGGGCAGATATACCCATGTAAGAGCTGGGGCAAATATACCCATGTAAGAGCTGGGGCAGATATATCCATGTGTGAGCTGGGGCAGATATATCCATGTGTGAGCTGGGGCAGATATACCCATGTGTGAGCTGGGGGCAAATATACCCATGTAAGAGCTGGGGCAAATATACCCATGTAAGAGCTGGGGCAGATATATCCATGTGTGAGCTGGGGCAGATATACCCATGTGTGAGCTGGGGGCAAATATACCCATGTAAGAGCTGGGGCAGATATACCCATGTGTGAGCTGGGGCAGATATACCCATGCTAGAGCTGGGGGCAAATATACCCATGTAAGAGCTGGGGCAAATATACCCATGTAAGAGCTAGGGGCAAATATACCTATGTGTGAGCTGGGGCAGATATACCCATGTAAGAGCTGGGGGCAAATATACCTATGTATGAGCTGGGGCAGATATACCCATGTGTGAGCTGGGGCAGATATACCCATGTAAGAGCTAGGGGCAAATATACCCATGTGTGAGCTGGGGCAGATATACCCATGTAAGAGCTGGGGGCAAATATACCCATGTATGAGCTGGGGCAGATATACCCATGTGTGAGCTGGGGCAAATATACCCATGTAAGAGCTGGGGGCAAATATACCCATGTAAGAGCTGGGGCAGATATATCCATGTGTGAGCTGGGGGAAAATATACCCATGTGAGAGCTGGGGCAATATATCCATGTGTGAGCTGGGGGCAAATATACCCATGTGAGCTTTCTTTTTTTGGGGTGTGCAAGTAGCTGGTCTTGCCTAGGGTGCAAAATAGTCTAGCACCGGCCCTGCCGCCGAGACCACCACCTGCAAAGTTTGAATGTCTGCTCTCCAGAGGACACACAGTTCTGTCAGCAGACACCGAATGTCCCCCTTCATGGAGGGTAAGTCATCAGTGACAAGCACCATCTCCAGCCCACCGGGTAGGCCCAGAGCCTCAGGGTTTCTGGCTAGAGCAGGCATTAGGTAAGAGGTGGGCCACTGGCCAAGGTGCCATGGAGACGGAGTCCTTTTCCATGCTCAGGTCCCCAGTCGCACTTCCTGCAACTGACATAGGGACATCGTTTGGTCCAGGCCACGAGATGCCCTCATCAGCGATGAGGCGACAGCGAGCTGGAGACACAATGGCAGTTCAGCCCTCAGAGAAGAACGATCTACCGTCAATGAGCCCCGACTATCTGAGGGGGGGCAGGATTCCTGGGCATCTTCTTCCCCATCCGACCTCGCGGTGATTGAAAGGGAGGGTCACGGCAGGATCCCAAACCCCACTACGTCCCGGAAGAGGCCGTCCAAAATGGCAGTTGGCACTAAGCTGCGAGAGAAGACCCGGAACATCAAACTTCATAAGGGGCACCAGATTAGCAGGATATAGGCTGGGAGGCAGGAGACCCAAACTCGACAACTAACTGGGTACTTCAAAAAGAGTGTCGCAGACAGACGAGGGGTGGCTATAAATCAGCAAATTAGCTCAGCTGTGGAGGAGCTCCTCCAAGATGTGACCAGTATCTTCTCTCTTCAAGCCTTAATTTTTTTTCGCCATTTGTTCTTTTCATTTTTTGCGAAAACCCTTTTTATTTTTTAGAATATCTTTTTGTATTTTCTTAAGACATTTTTTTTTTCCTTCTTTTTTAAAAGACTATATTTTATTTTGGTTTTTAAAGGACCCATTTTATTATTTAAACACATTTTATTGATTTATACTCCTATTAAGAGAATAAGAGCCTTCTTTTTCCCCCCCCATTCGATGGAATTTGCCGATGCTAATTCAGAGGTTATAGGTGCAATTTGGCGGTTTTCGCTGACATCCGATAACTGCTTCAGTGACTCCAATTTCAGCAAAATACATTGACAATTCACTATGAATTCACTGTATTTTTGGCAAAATGGAATCGCTGAAAAGCGGCGAATTGCAGTGAAACACAATGCACCAAAATTGCAGGCAATGTCGGTGCTTTGTGAATAGACGCTATAGTCTTTAAAATTTAATTTAACATTATCTCATCAGACCACACCACATCTTCCCCCATGGTTTGGGGGCGACTGAATGATTCTTTTGAATTAATATTAACAAGCCTGGATGTACCTTTTTTGTCAAAAGTGTTCTCGTCTTGCAGCCCTACCCCGTAGCCCAGATATGCCGAATAAGAGATGGTTGTTATGTATAAGGTTGATTGGTACCTGGCAGAAAGTCCTTTAGCCTAATGGTAGCTTCTCTGATAAGATTTCTCCTTCTCAACAACCGTGGAAGGATGTTCTGATCTTCGCAATGTCTCTGTGGTGCCACATTTTTTCCACTTTTTGATAATGGTTTTGACAGTGTTCTTTGGTACATCCAGTGCCTCCAATATTATTTTATTACACAGTGACATAGGCTAAAAAAGAAGTGCGTCCATTGAGTATAGCCTTTCACACATCACTGTGACAGATCTCAGTACCTCGACAGGATCACATCAGTCAATGCCGCTTCCTTGCCGGACCCCAGTGTTCTCCCAGGCAGACTGTCGTGCCTTTCTCCAGTCTTCAGATGAAGCTTAAGGACCGGGACATGTAGAGAGGCTGTTAGCACCCCCCCCCCAGAAATAAGATGAGGCTGTATATCTGGAGATTTTCAGTGTCAGAATGTAACTCTTTTAATTGGGGACAGGTACACATATTTATACAATCAAACATGGGATGTTTATATACACAAAACCTGACCCTAGAATGGAATAAACATTCACTCAACATTCCTAGACAGACAGGACAATGGCAATCGTAATGATAACATGATTACAACTACAGACAGCAGATAATGGGGCAGTGTTTGCCTGATAAAGCAGATTAACAAACTACTCAAATACAAACATATATTAACACATTTCTGAGAGAGAGTATGCTTGAAGGCTAAACCTATCAGCATGTAACAAGATACACGATACACATGGACACTAATTGTAGACAATAACATTATTTATGCATAACTCAACTTACATGCACACAAGAGAGGGCAAGGAAATGATAAAGAACATCAAGCTTGCACCTCCCAAATACATCTCCAGGTCCATGCTCCCCAAGTCCAAAAGCGACACACATCACTTACTGTTGTTGATCCAAAAGAAGGCAGAAAACCAGTCTGAAGCGCTCGACAAATATTCAACAAACTGGGAAAAAATTCTTTCTTGAACCCAGAATGACAGTTAGATTTCTTCTTACCTACATATTCAATCGTAAAAATCCATAACATTATGCTTTTATTTTTTTGAGAAAGTATTTTACCAGGAAGGATACATTGAGATTTCTCTTGCTTTCAAGTATGTCCTGGGTGGGGAGTATGTACCGCTAGGTGTCTTGCCCAAGGACATTTACTGGAGAGGTGCTCTTGCCAGGATCAAACCTGTGTCTCCACAGTCTCCACGGTTATAGAGCGTCGATGTTACTTCTACTCCACCCACTTTCACAGGAAGTCATCCAGTCATTTTTTAAAAGTCTGTAAAGACTCCGACCCAACCACCTCAACAGGCAAAGAGTTCCACTGCTTTATTGTTCTTACTGTAAAAACACCTTTTCTGTGCTTTTATATCTCTCTCGTGGTTGGTGCTTTGCAACAATTTGCTTTCGCTATTTCTTTAGCAGCTAACGCTATATAAACCAGCAGGATCCAACCCCAAACATTTGAGACAATCCTAAAGCAAATGCTGACTTTAATCTGGGTTTAATCAGATTCCCATTCATTGATGGTAGGTGTATGGTATTTACATACAGGCAGAATTTAGAATGTGATTGGTTAACCGTGAACATGGCTCCATTATGAAAGGGTGTGTAGATTTATGCAAGCAGGGGATTGTAGTTAGTTAATTATTGGGAACATTTTAAATAAAATATTTGTTTTTCTGGTTGTTTCCTCAATGGAACATCACATTACAGAAGAAAATGGTCTGGAAATTAAATTGATGTTATTTCTCTCTTTACATTTAAAAATCCTGCAATTTCATAAGAGTGAGAAACAGGCCAGATCGGCCATGTTTTCTTGGGCACATAATTTATGCATGCTGATGGGCAATGCATAAAAAAATATAACCCTGCAGTATGTAGAAGTCATGTGCAGCTGGGTAGGACTTCAAAGCGGTACGGCGACTTGTTCTGATTAGATAAAAGATTTCCCTCCTGCATATGAATTATACATACTGCAGGACAGCACCTTCCCTGTGCTTTCCCTCTCCATGAAATAATGATATATGTCCAGGAAAACATGGCCGATCTGGCAGCCCTAGTGTAAGGGTTTCCAAAAATCCTCATACTGGCCCTGAATATGACATTTATAAATGTACAGAGAAGCTGTTACATTGCTGATGCTGTCAGCTGCCAGAATATCAAGGAAACATGCTAATCTATACATGTTGTTGCAAACCATTTATTATCAGTGCATCATCATTTTTATCTTATTCATATTTATGGGTTTATAATATTAATAATGAAAATAGAAAATGACATACAGGGAGCACTACAGAGAATAAAATGTATTCAGTCTCACATTTTACAAACCCATCTGATATATGTAAGGTCACAAAGTTAACCCTCTATTTAGTCTAAAAGTAATTATCCAAATCTCATTAAGGAATCCGTTACCGTGACCTTTAGGTTCAGAGATCTGGTTCTATCAGACCACCAGATAACCTCAGATTTGAATTGGTTTAAAAAATTTAAATAATTTATATCACACTGATTTAATTAATGGGGGGGGGGACTCTTCTCCACCATTCACATTTGTATGCAAGATCAAGATAGCATAAAGAACTAAAACGTAATTACAAGAACAATATGCAAATCAATTCTGTCATTGCGAGTAGAAATGAATACTTTTTGAAAATCAGAAAATGTATTGTGCGTGCATAACATGGTGTGTGTTGTAGCGTAAAGAAGATTAGAAATGATTGAAAGATGTAAAGTGTATTTCATCCTTCAACTATTGTTTCATTGCATAGTTGCTTTTGTCCTTACTTATTTACTTGGCGGTTACGTTATATTCTTTAAAGACACCTGTGGCAGATTAGACCTGTATTTCTATCTATATAAGGGTCTGCCTGTATATATGTGTCTATCTGCCGGTTTGTACATATAGAGTTATATTCATATTTGTGTCTGGCCATTTGGTAAGTGTATCCCTGTGTCCACAGCTGAAATGTAATCAAAATGTTTAGCTTTCTCCCTTGGGGGGAGGATATAACACGTAGCTGTAAAAAGGGAATTTCTTTGTACACTAACATACAAAATCACACCTTGGCAGCCAGGTCGGCACCAAGAGATGGGGACACCATCTTCAAAGACATCCTTGATCTCTAAGGGGGGTCTGGAGGGAAGAGGGACGCCTTTAGGCAATTAAAGATTAATTGACAAGCTTACTGAGCATGAGTGAGAATTGCACTCTGGGAAATGGAGTCCAGGACACTGGGCCATTGGTGGGTGGGGGCTGGAAAGATCAGGAAGTGTATAAATTCGGAACACTGGCCATGTGCTTTTGGCTGATCACTTGAGGTACCTTCTAAAGAGGACTGATCTGTCCATGTTCCTACCTCCAGGCCCCAGGAGGCACCGATGCTAGCTACTGATTATTCCGTCGTAAGTAAGGCTCTGTGATTAACACCTTTTTCTTTATATTTTGCTGTGTAGTGTGTAAGTAATTGATTTATTCTAGTTATAAGTTTTTATGTAACCAAGCAATGTGATTCTTTTTATATCATAAATAAACAAAAAGTATTTAAGTTTTGACTCTGGCTGATGAAATCCACGCTAACTAAGAGATTGGGAGTATTGCTATTTGCTTTAAGCTCGGTTATATATAAGAAATTGCGTGTTGCGGACGTCAGGAAACAGCAGGGAATTGTGGGATCTGTAGTCACTGTCCGAGTCTAGGATAGTGCGGCTGCTAAGCCCTGCGTCTCCTGTTGCGACGCGCGTAGTGTCCGTGAGGACTGGTGGCAGCGTTACTAATAGAATAAGAAAGTGAGCTCTGGGATTGTGAGAGACATAGTTAGTACGCGCTTCAGGAGAAGACTTGTAGTGCGTTGCAATCCTGGGATCAGTATATCGCGCTCTACGTGCCTGTTGTGAGAGAAAGTGTTGCCGGGACGGGTAGAGAAGTGCACGTAATTATCTGGGTCTAGGATAGATAGTGCGCGGCTTATCCTGGTGTCTTTGCGCAGCAGCGCGCGTAGTGGGTCGTGACAACACCCATTGGTAACATTGTACCCAGGGCTGGCTTTTGGTGGGTGCAGGAGGTGCGCTGTATCTGGCCCATCTCTCTATCATATGGCATCGAATAAGCAGTCTGCTCCTAGCTACACATCTAATCCAGTAGGCTGCCAGGGACAATTTGTTCCAGTGTTCTGCAGTTTAAGGCCAGAGGGTGTCACCCTCTGCATCATGAGATATGGGTAAATTAAGGGATTTTTTTTCATCTATTTAACTGTTTTGCTGATGAGCCATTTCATCCCCGTGTGCTGAGCTAATTTTCACCATTTTTGCTCATCACATTTGAATGCTACTTAAGTCATGTTTTGTTGTAGGACCTAGACAAATTATGTATTGTCGTTTCCAACAGAGCACATGCAAAATATATTATTACTATGTGTATGTGCCATGTCATGTCAGAATGCTATATCAAACCATTTCAAAAATATCTAAATTTCCATTCAGAACGTGTCATCTCCAACGGGTAAATTTTTCCCCCCACATATTACTATCCTATGGGTGTATATTCTGATGGATACATAGATGTCAGCGTAGGGATCCCTGATTATGTCAGTGGGTGGGGGGGAAATCGCACATCAACGGATAATATCCAAGATGTCAGACTGATATGGAAGAAGCCCTAGATTGACACTGAGCTTTGGGCCCAGAATGATGCCATGGAGAAAAACCTGTTGGCATGCCGAGCAAGACATCTGCAGCCAAGGGATTAAATTTAAGTGTTAAGTGAGTTTGCTTTTAGAAAATCACTTAACACCAGGTTCCAAGAGGCTGCATTATTTGTAGAATACCAGCTTAAGCTGAGAAGACTGAGCTTCTTGTTCAACGACTAGAAACAAAGCTCGCAGCTTGGTTGTAATAGAAACTTGAGCTGTTATGCTAATGGCTGGAGCTATAATATGTAATGACTTGAGGTGTTAGCTTTGAATCCTATTTCCAGGATTGCTGGGACTCAGGCTCAGGTTGTTGGAGAATTACAGTGAAAAACATTAGTTTTAAAAAGGTCTGATCATGTCAAGTCTTCTAATCTAATCTTCTAGGTCTGGATTTATGTATCACCTGCAACAAAATAACTAAATCATGGACAGATTCAGTAACAGACTGCTCATTCTTTCATATATAACTCTACATACATTTACTAACTTTCAGTACTGAATATTTTAGCATGTTCTTTTTTTACATATCAGGTCTATTCAAAGAAAGGTGAAACTCCGGAGAATGACCCGAGAAGTGAAAATTCTACGTCAAAATAGCCAAATCAGAAAAATTCTCCCATTTATCTCACTTTCCAAATCGGCTATTTGGTCTAGATTGTTCTCTTCTCCTGCCAGTTCTCCTGGGTTTCACCTTTCTCTGAATAACTCTGATGGTGTTTCGTACAATAGCGAATCGTGAACAGCGACATACTTCTAGTTTTTATATAATATATTGCCTTTTTCTAATAGTTTAAGCATCAACATACGTAATAGTAAATTGTACTTTAAGTTATATATATATTTAAAAAAAGGGGGAAAAAAAGAAAATGCATCTTTACTTATATGCTGGGGTTTTTCATCGGTTTGTACATCTATCAGGTCCATCTATTAAATTGGATGGAGATGTCTGTTCAATCATAAATTCAAAATAAAAATTTAATTATTAACAAATAAACAACTAAATTCTGAAGGAAAGCAAGTTTTGAATGTCCATGTTAAAAAAAGGAGTAAAGGGTGAGTTTTGATATATCAATCATTTGTTGGCAAAGACTTCAAACATTTTTACTTTTTGTTTGTTAAATTACAGGTTGGCATTAATAAATATTAATAAATACTATGAAAAGTAAATAGGGCCCTCTTGTGGAGAGAGCATCAGCCACTGATCCAATTCCACAGATGTGTACATGCGTTAGCTGTGTTTTAAATATTAAATGCATCAATACATATTGTAGTATTAATGTGATGCCAAGAGCCAGCCATCACATTTATCAGGCTCGCAGAGACCCCATTCTCCTATTGTCACCACATCCAATGCAATCTGCTTCCACAAGCCGGCACATTGCAGAATTAACTCGAAGGTGAGATTATCAGGGTTATTCAGAGAGCGGTGAAAAGCAGGAGAATGACTGGAGAATGGAAAATTCTAGGTCAAAATAACCAAACCAGAAAAATTCTCCCTTTCATCTCACTTTCCAAATCGGCTATTTTGTCCTAGAATTTTCCATTCTCCAGTCATTCTCCTGCTTTTCACCGCTCTCTGAATAACCCTGTATTTCTTAAGAGTATTTTGTTGATTAAGTTAAGCGTTCCGCAATCAGCTTCAGCAAAGCGCGAGATTTACTTAGAGGGTTATTCAGTAAATGGGAAACTGCTGATAACTGAGCGGAAAGTGCAAATGTCACACCATGATAATCCGATTTGAAAGAATTCCCCAATTCAGCTCTTTTTCCAGATCCGCTGTTTTCTCCTATATCTGCAACACCCTCATCAGTTCTCTAAAATTTCAAGACTAGCGAATAAAAAAAGACTAGGTTCAGTGCTCAAAATGAATGTAAAGAAGATGTACAGTATGATAATTTATTATTATTATTATTATTCTTTATTTATAAAGCGCCAGCATATTCCGCAGCGCTGTACAATAAGCACAGTATAGACAGGGTTACAAAACATTGAACAACATTTGACAAACAGTACAGGAGGAGATGAGGGCCCTGTTCCCGTAGGAACTCACAATCTGGGAGGGTTGGGGTTGGAAACAGGAGGAGAGGACTGTAAGGTGAGAGTGATTGATGGTTGCGTCAGTGAGTTGGGTGGTAGGCTTCCCTAAATAGGAATGTTTTAAGGGAGCGTTTGAAGGAAGAGAAGTTAGGGGAAAGTCTGACTGTACGAGGGAGAGCGTTCCAGAGAGTGGGGGCTGCGCGTGAGAAATCCTGCAGTCTATCATGGGAAGAGGTGATGCGGTGAGAAGCTAGGCGCAGGTCACTGTTTGACCTTAGGGAGCGGGCTGGGGTGTATTTGGTGATTAGTGAGGACAGGTAGTGGGGAGCTGAGTTTGTGAGGGTTTTGTAGGTAAGGATAAGGATTTTGAACTTAATTCTGCAGTGGATGGGGAGCCAGTGAAGGGACTCGCAGAGGGGAGCGGCAGAGACAGAGCGGCGGGTGAGGTGAATTAGCCTGGCGGAGGCGTTCAGGATGGATTGTAGGGGGGAGAGGCGGGACAGAGGGAGGCCAGATAAGAGATTATTGCAATAGTCGAGTTTTGTAGGTAAGGATAAGGATTTTGAACTTAATTCTGAAGTGGATGGGGAGCCAGTGAAGGGACTCGCAGAGCATGTGCTCTGTCCATGCCTCCTACAGCAGTGGTTCCCAACACTGGTCCGCAAATGCACCTAACAGGTCAGGTTTTTAAGGATTGCCTTGGGGAAACACGGACTGAATCCTGCAATCACTGAGCAGCAAATCATATCCCCTGTGCTGTGCTTCAGATATCTGGAAAACCTGGCCTGATAGGGGTACTTGAGGACCAGAGTTGGAGACCACTGTCGTACGTGATTGCCTTGAAACAGAGATGTTTTTACAAGTGCTACTGCAAACCTCCCATGAATGCTTTAGTGCCTATTGAAAAATTGTAGAATCGACACAAAGGAAAAATAAATCTTGGGTAAGATCACAGTCTGGCAGAAATAGGAGACTACATAAAGGTATTTCCACCATTTAGCACCCAAAACAATTGTGCATCTTTCTATAGGTTTCACTGATATATTTCAGATACACAGACACATTTAGGCATGCCTGCCCCTATTTTCTCAGTATTTGCGCTTTATAGGTTAAAAATGGATCCCAGATACATATCAATGCCTTTGATCATTTGTTTGCTTGATTTTCTAAATTTGCCCCAAACCTCAACGACTTGACAACATGTTCACAAAAATGGCAAAATTTTACCAATTCTACGCTCTCCCTATGAATAACCTATGAATTGTGGTCTCTGTTTACTCCTAGTGTTTATACCACTTTGCGCATCCTACAGGACAGTATGGATAAAAATACACAGGGTTATTCAAAGAGAATCGAAAAGTCACCGCACGTTCGGTGACTTTTCGTTCTCCTCAATTTGGTTCAATTTGGCAATCCCATTTCGGCAACCCTGCTGAGTATTCAGCAAGCACCACAGGGTCCCCAAATAGCAGGTAAAAGTCACCGCAAACCCAGCGAAAGCACACCAAAAACCCGCAAAAACATCTGGATTAACCCCGCTGAAAACGCCGGGAAAAACCCAAGCAGGAGCCAATCACACGCGGCGCAGCCGCCGGAAGAAGCAGACACCGCAGACGAATAGAGTAAAAAAATAAATAAAAAACAGTTTGCTTGAATGTTTGAAAAGTGAAACGCTGTTTGCAAAGAAACTACTGAGCGAAAATGTCTGAAATTTACATATGAGGTCCAGGGAATGATAATAAAAAGGGCTGATATAGAATAAAGAATAGGAAAAAAGTTTTGGCAAAAAAATCCAGAAAAATGTTTAAAATATCCCAAAAAAATCTATAAAGAGACTCTTTACAGCAGAATATTATAATGAACGGTTTAATAGATATTGAATTAAAATGGGAATATTTTTAACATTGAAGCCTATGGGATTCGCATGAATAAACCTGCCGAATTAAACCACCGAATGGCAGGGCAAATCGGCAACTTTTCACTGCTGGTTTTTGTTCTCTGAATAGATGAAGCATTGCTTTTCTATGGGGATTTCACTGCCCTCGAACAGGCACCGTATGTGCAGGCAATTCGCCAGGATTTTGCAAATTGCCTGCTCTCTGAATAGCCGAATGGCCAAGAAAGGTAACCGAATGCTGATTTTCAGCATTCGGTTCCCTTTTGGCAGCCATTCGGATCTGTTTGAATAACCCTGACAGTAACTAGGGATATAATGCTCCAATGTCAAGGATCAGGATCGGGAGCTGATCTAGTTATTTATCTAAGGTTTGGGATTGACTTCATGAAGCTAACCAGAGTCCTGAGTCCCTACCCATTTATTTTGCTGGAGTCCATGGAGACCTGGGTAGAGCAGTACAACACAGCTGCTTAGATGGGGATGCAACTTGTGGTATGCGGGGCACAGTAGGGCCTGGTTTTCCCTTGGCGAGTAAACCACATCCACTCCCTCTCAACCAGTGCTAGGATTTACTGCTGAGGAAGTGGGAGGGTCCTGTATTGGATCAGGACTCATATCGGCGCATACGACTTGTAAAGACTCTGATTGGATAAGGGGTTCAAAAAGGTTGCTCGGGACATCCCTAACAGAACAGATTTAACGCAGTGGTAACTCTTTTACCATTGAATGCCAATTCAACAAGCAACGGTCACTTGGAGCCTCATTGGACTTCTTGCTCTTAGTGGAATAGGGGATTTATGGGGAAAACCTAAAGACTAAAGAATAAAACTATACGATATGAATAAACTACGCGGACTGTTACGCAGCCAAAATTTACCGTTTAACAGAAAAAGACAGCGAGAGTGCCGGATTCAGAGCTGATTAACGAGACATAAGGATGTTTTTTTTTTTTTTATGTTCAACTCATTAAAGGAAAGTTTGTTCTAGGTGACAGGTCTGCATTAATCAAGGAAGGCGTCTTTGATATAATTATGTATTCAGGCCATGTGTGTTCTGTGTGATGAATGACAGCCCAGGGGAACCTACTGCAAATAATTTGCATCAGTGGCTCTTAATAACTCGAAAGGAGGCCCCGTACTGATAATCACATTTCCTCCCGTCTTCAATCATATTTAAGGAATCTATACCATCACTCCAGGAACCAGCGCTAAATAGATTCAGTCCCTCTAGGTACAAGAGCTTCAAGAAACCACTCGGTAACTGTTTCCTTATCACAAGTGCCATAAACAGACAATTTACAGAACACATCCGAAAATATTTCCCCCAGTCCATCACAAGGAAAACACACTATGCAAGACATATGGGAGAGCACATGATGGGCCCTATCACCTGGCCCTCGCTAAAACCGGGACGCTAAGGGGAAAAATTAGCGTTCGATAATTTCCTCTTTGCCTCCTGGTTTTACCATTAGATTATGGGGCAGGCGCTAAATCTAGCAGCCCGCACTGCAGAGGTCGCTAGGGTCCTGGATGCTCGGGGAAGCGCTAAAGTGCCATCCATTCCTGAGCATCCCCTCAATGGAGTCCATAGGACTCCATGGATGTTTCTGCTGATGGGTCACACGACTCAGTGAATTTGTGCACCCAAAATAGTGTGGCCCTTGTAGATATCAACCTTAAAGCATTAATAATAAAATAAAAAATATAAAAAAAATTATGAAGATAAAACTACAAATCTAGATTGTAAACTACCCTGTTAGGTTACCAAAGGGGTTGTGTGTTTTTCTCTAATCTTTTTACATAAATACAATTCTGGCTGAATTTCAGTGAATTCAAGAGAGAAATAATAATGGTCGTATTGGGGAAGACGATGAAATTGTTTTGCGAGCATAACAAATGATGTCCAGCTATGGCATTAGCATAATGTTATGGGCAGAAAAAAATTTAACCTAAAGGGAAAAAAACACAATAGATACAGTGGCAAGAAAAAGTATGTGAACCCTTTGGGATTACATGGAGTTTTGCATGAATTGGTCATAAAATGTGCTCTGATCTTCATCTAAGTCACAACAATTTGAAAAACACAGTCTGCTTAAAATAATGAAAACATATAATGTTTGTGTTGTATGTTTTTATTGAACAGAACATGTAAACATTCACAGTGCAGGGTGGAAAAAGTATGTGAACCCGTAGCCTAATGACTTCTCCAAGAGCTAATTGGAGCCAGGAGTGAGCCAACCTTGAGTCCAATCAGTGTGATATTATTGGATGTGTTGCTGAAAGCTGTCCTGCCCTTTAAAAACATACACCAGTGTTGGGTTTACTGGTTTCAAGAAGCACTGCCTGATGTGAACCATTCCTCACAGAAAAGAGCTCTCAGAAGACCTACGATCAAGAATTGTTGACTTGCATGAAAAATTCCGAAAACGGATCCGAACAAATTTCCAAGCCGAAACGAAAACTTTTCGGAATTTTCGAATGGACTAGAATTGTGTAAAATCGAAATTCATTTTCGTTCCATTCGTGATTTCGGCTCCATTCCTGATTTCGGTTCCATTTCAGTAATTTCGGACATCGTATTTTTCGGTTATATCGCTGATTCTGTAATTTTGTATCATTCCCATCTCAATGTATCCTTCCTGGAAAACCAGAGAAATCTCAATGTATCCGTCCCGGGAAACCAGAGAAATCTCAATGTATCCTTCTTGTAAAACCAGAGAAATCTCAATGTATCCATCTTGTAAAACCAGAGAAATCTCAATGTATCCTTCCCGGGAAACCAGAGAAATCTCAATGTATCCTTCCCGGGAAACCAGAGAAATCTCAATGTATCCTTCTTGTAAAACATGAGAAATCTCAATCGCAGAAATATCGTATCGGCAGAAATATCGTATCGGCAGAAATATCGTATCGACAGAAATATCGTATCGACAGAATTATCGGATGCGAAAAACCATTAGTTTACGTCAAAATGAATAGACACTTTGAAACAAGTAGAACAGATGTTCCGAAAAACACTAAAATTTCCGAAATCACGAGAAAAAAAAAGTCGATACGAAAAACGAACCGAACCGAACATCGGCCGAAACAAGCCGAAACAAAAATTTACAAAATCAGAACGAACCGAACCGAAAAAAATAAATATCGGTGCACAAGTCTACCTGGAACTATATATATTTAGCTCAATAAAGGTGTTCAGCTGTTGACTGTTCTAAAAACCTTCAGATCTGCGTGGTGCCTCATTTCTGGGGAATGCTATCACCGCTCTTTGCATGTACCCATCCTTAAATTTCGGCTAAGGGCTGGAAAAAGGCACGAAAGACTGCTGGTTGGAGAACAGGGTCCAGCATGGAAGCTGCATTAACAGATGTGAGCCAGTTGGGGACGGGTACAGAGATCTGTTACACTGGCTGAGTTGGTAATAGGGAGCTGCTAATGGTAAAATCCAATGTGAGCTGTAATTAGCAGGTCCTTTTTACCAGCCCTACTAGGAGTAAGCTTCTCTACTGGTGGCTTGATATGTAATGCTATGGAGCCGATAACAGGTACTGATGCTCGCCACCACTGGTAGCGCATCCTGGTATCCATAGGACTTCCTGGAGACAATAGGTTCATCCTTAAGATCACATGTACATGATCTCGTGAAAGCAAAATCCTTTATCACCAGTTTTTCAAAGAAGATATTTTCTGACATTACAGGGTACATGAGTGACCTTGGAAATGCTTGTAGGTTTTTGTCTTCCTCCACTATAGCACTTCCTATACAAAGTATATAAAGTGCTAATTCCTGTTCCCCGGTCGATCAGCTCCTCCGGTCTGTATGGCCGCGGCACCTCTGCCCCACGAATTATCTGATTGGGCAAAGTCCTGCGCCTGACTTGGACTTTGCCCAATCAGGGCTTTAATTCAATATTGAGCCATGATTGGGCAAAGTCCAGGTCAGGTGCAGGACTTTGCCCAATCAGAGCTCAGCATGAAGATGAGCTTTAACCAAGCTCTGATTGGTTAAAGTCTTGTGCCGACTTTAACCAATCAGAGCTTGGTTAAAGCTCTGCCCCACGCCTCATCTTCATGCTGAGGTCTGATTGGGCAAAGTCCTGCACCAGACCTAGACTTTGCCCAATCAGGGCTCAATATTGAGTTAGAGCCCTGATCTGGCAAAGTCCAAGTCAGGCGCAGGACTTTGCCCAATCAGATCAATCAGCATGAAGACGTGGGGCAGAGGAGCCGCGGCCAGACGGACCGGAGGAGCTGATGAACCTGGGAACAGGAGGCCGGGACAGCTGCAGGACAGGTGAGTTAGGGGGGCCGAGTGCCGCAGCCACAGGTCTCCTAAATGTACCGGCAGCTGCTGGTACATTTAGGAGAACTGTGAACACATTTTGCGTGTTCGGCCCCCATTGATTAACCACTTCACTGCGGAGGACGCGCTCAGCGCATCCACCCACAGTATCGTTCCTTGCGGAGGACGCGCTGAGCACGTGCTCCCTTTGGGGCCAGCGTTCGGCCGGGTTCCGGCCGATCGCTGGCCCCCCCGGTGCGGGCTGACATCCTCGATGTCAGCCCAGCACCCGGAACCGCCCCCGGAGTAATTAGGTGTCATCGCGGGGGCGCGATGACACCTAATTCAGGCGCCCCCCCGCATGTGCGGAGGAGGCGCCTGAAAGGGAGGGGGGGAGGTCCTTCAGACCTCTCTCCCTCCCGATCGGCGGCGTGCAGGGGGTTAACCCAGGCACCGTTTGGAAGGGCACAGCCTGCCCTTCCAAATGGTACCTGGCATTAACCCCATGGGGGCCGGATCACGAATTGGCTCCGAAAAGCGCCGGTTCGTGATCCTTTCCCGGAGCTGGCCGACATCTTGGATGTCGGCCAAGCTTCCGGGAATGCCCCCTGAGGACTGGCGTCATCGTGCATAGCACGATGACGCCAGTCCTGGAGTTAACCCCTAAGGCTAGGGTCAGACGAACGCATTTTTCACGTTGTCTGTGAAAAAGTGCATTCGAACGCATGGACGTATATTTTCACGGAATACGCGATAGCGGTCATACGATGCTCATTTCCGTCCGTGATTTTGTACGGATCATCAATAAAACCCTTTTTGCGTCTGGACGTTATGTTGGCCGGACGTGTGCAGCGTCTGACGTCTCCCAATCACGCAAACACGCCGCTATGCGGACGCAGCGCACTCTGTACGTCAGTAGTAGCGGTTTGACGTTCTAGAAAAAATGCGTTTGTTTGCCACTTGCGTTGCGCGGACGGACTTTCGTGCGGCCATTCTTCGTATGTTACCCGGCATTGGATGTCATTTGCTGCTAGCATGGCCGTGATTTGTGCGGTTAAACGCACTTTAAAAATGCTTTCGTCTGACCTTAGCCTTACTGCCACCAATGGTGGAGATAGGGGGTTCCAATGAACCCCCTATCTCCCGATCCGTGGCAGTTAGGGGTTAATGTTTGGTATTGTTGGATCGGCCAGAGCATGGCCGTTCCAACAATACCAAACATGAGTATGAAAAAAGTTGTTAAAAAAAAATAAAAATATTTTTAAAAAATTTATAAAAAAAAAATCAAGTTTTTTTTTCTTTGGTTCGTTAATGCAGCAATATTGTTCCCATTTCAATTATAATGTGAACAATAATGCTGCACTAACGATTTTTGTATGGGGAGCTTTTGTTAACCCCTTAGTGACCGGGCGGTTTTACACAAATCCGTCCTTTAGTGACCGCTGCTGTTTTTACGTTTCTGCGCTGTTAGTGTTTAGGACAAATTTTCCTCTTACTCGTTTATGCAACCTACACATATTTTACACTGTTTTTCTCGTCATTAAATGGACTTTGTAAAGATACCATTTTTTTCATCATTTCATATAATTTACTATAAAAAACATTGTGAAATATGACAAAAAAATTGAAAAAACACCACTTTTTTGAACTTTGACCCCCAAAATTTCTTATGTATCAACAACCGTCAAAAAAAATTAATTCTTTATTAGTTTCTAAATTTAGTTCTGAGTTTAGCAATACCCAATGTTTACATATTCCTCGCTTTTTTCCTTATTTTATGCAACAATAAGTGCAAGTAGCACTTTGCCATTTCCAAAGAGTTTATTTTCAAAACTAGTGATAGTGACATTGTAACACTGATATCTGTCACTAATTGCTGAATAACCCTCCACATATACATATTTTTTTAAAGTACACAAATCAAGGTATTAAACTTGGGGTATTTTGACTCTTTCCATGCAAACCATTTTACCACAAATCTATGCCAAAGTTTGAGAAAAAAAAAGTTTTGGTGATTTTTTTTTTGAACGCAATTTAAGAATACATGTACTGTGAACTTTAAGGTTTACTGCCAAAAAGCACCCCAAAATATGTTCAGCAACATCTTCTGAGTAAATTGATACCACCCATGTATAGGTATGTCGGGTCATTTGGGAGCTAATAGGCCTTATTTGGGGGGTGCGCATTTCAGTTTTCCAACTTGGAATTTTCACATTTCGTCATCATGCACCCATGTCCTATTTGGGACATTTTTGAAGCCGGCCAAAGTAATTTACCCCCATCAAACCATATATTTTTAGAAAGGGCACACCCTAGGGTGCTTCAAAGAGTTGTATTTTAACACTTTCCATGCACTAGCTCTATGTCAAACTTTCAGGTAGTCACTTTTTGTGTTATTTTTTCACACACATTGTACTTTAGGCATGAATTGTCAAATCCAGTTATGGGTTACTGCCAAAAAACACCCCAAAATATGTTCAGCAACATCTTCTGAGTAAATTTATACACCCATGTATAGGTATGTCGGTCATTTGGGGCTAATAGGCCTTATTTGGGGGGTGCGCATTTCAGTTTTCCAACTTGGAATTCTCACATTTCGTCATCATGCACCCATGTCCTATTTGGGACATTTTTGAAGCCGCCAAGTAATTTACCCCCATCAAACCATATATTTTTAGAAAGGGCACACCCTAGGGTGCTTCAAAGAGTTGTATTTTAACACTTTCCTGCACTAGCTCTATGTCAAACTTTCAGGTAGTCACTTTTTGTGTTATTTTTCCACACAATTGTACTTTAGGCATGAATTGTCAAATCCAGTTATGGGTTACTGCCAAAAAACACCCCAAAATATGTTCAGCAACATCTTCTGAGTAAATTGATACCACCCATGTATAGGTATGTCGGGTCATTTGGGGGCTAATAGGCCTTATTTGGGGGGTGCGCATTTCAGTTTTCCAACTTGGAATTTTCACATTTCGTCATCATGCACCCATGTCCTATTTGGACATTTTTGAAGCCGGCCAAGTAATTTACCCCCATCAAACCATATATTTTTAGAAAGGGCAACACCCTAGGGTGCTTCAAAGAGTTGTATTTTAACACTTTCCATGCACTAGCTCTATGTCAACTTTCAGGTAGTCACTTTTTGTGTTATTTTTTCACACACATTGTACTTTAGGCATGAATTGTCAAATCCAGTTATGGGTTACTGCCAAAAAACACCCCAAAATATGTTCAGCAACATCTTCTGAGTAAATTGATACCACCCATGTATAGGTATGTCGGGTCATTTGGGGGCTAATAGGCCTTATTTGGGGGGTGCGCATTTCAGTTTTCCAACTTGGAATTCTCACATTTCGTCATCATGCACCCATGTCCTATTTGGGACATTTTTGAAGCCGGCCAAAGTAATTTACCCCCATCAAACCATATATTTTTAGAAAGGGCACACCCTAGGGTGCTTCAAAGAGTTGTATTTTAACACTTTCCATGCACTAGCTCTATGTCAACTTTCAGTAGTCACTTTTTGTGTTATTTTTTCACACACATTGTACTTTAGGCATGAATTGTCAAATCCAGTTATGGGTTACTGCCAAAAAACACCCCAAAATATGTTCAGCAACATCTTCTGAGTAAATTGATACCACCATGTATAGGTATGTCGGGTCATTTGGGGGCTAATAGGCCTTATTTGGGGGGTGCGCATTTCAGTTTTCCAACTTGGAATTCTCACATTTCGTCATCATGCACCATGTCCTATTTGGGACATTTTTGAAGCCGGCCAAAGTAATTTACCCCCATCAAACCATATATTTTTAGAAAGGGCACACCCTAGGGTGCTTCAAAGAGTTGTATTTTAACACTTTCCATGCACTAGCTCTATGTCAAACGTTCAGGTAGTCACTTTTTGTGTTATTTTTTCACACACATTGTACTTTAGGCATGAATTGTCAAATCCAGTTATGGGTTACTGCCAAAAAACACCCCAAAATATGTTCAGCAACATCTTCTGAGTAAATTGATACCACCCATGTATAGGTATGTCGGGTCATTTGGGGGCTAATAGGCCTTATTTGGGGGGTGCGCATTTCAGTTTTCCAACTTGGAATTCTCACATTTCGTCATCATGCACCCATGTCCTATTTGGGACATTTTTGAAGCCGGCCAAAGTAATTTACCCCCATCCATATATTTTTAGAAAGGGCACACCCTAGGGTGCTTCAAAGAGTTGTATTTTAACACTTTCCATGCACTAGCTCTATGTCAAACTTTCAGGTAGTCACTTCTTGTTTTATTTTTTCACACACATTGTACTTTAGGCATGAATTGTCAAATCCAGTTATGGGTTACTGCCAAAAAAACCCCAAATATGTTCAGCAACATCTTCTGAGTAAATTGATACCACCCATGTATAGGTATGTCGGTCATTTGGGGGCTAATAGGCCTTATTTGGGTGCGCATTTCAGTTTTCCAACTTGGAATTTTCACATTTCGTCATCATGCACCCATGTCCTATTTGGGACATTTTTGAAGCGGCCAAAGTAATTTACCCCCATCAAACCATATATTTTTAGAAAGGGCACACCCTAGGGTGCTTCAAAAGTTGTATTTTAACACTTTCATGCACTAGCTCTATGTCAAACTTTCAGGTAGTCACTTTTTGTGTTATTTTTTCACACACATTGTACTTTAGGCATGAATTGTCAAATCCAGTTATGGTTACTGCCAAAAAACACCCCAAAATATGTTCAGCAACATCTTCTGAGTAAATTGATACAATGTATAGGTATGTCGGGTCATTTGGGGGCTAATAGGCCTTATTTGGGGGTGCGCATTCAGTTTTCCAACTTGAATTTTCACATTTCATCATCATGCACCCATGTCCTATTTGGGACAATTTTGAAGCCGGCCAAAGTAATTTACCCCCATCAAACCATATTTTTTGAAAGGGCACCCTAGGGTGCTTCAAAGAGTTGTATTTTAACACTTTCCATGCACTAGCTCTATGTCAAACTTTCAGGTAGTCACTTTTTGTGTTATTTTTTCACACACATTGTACTTTAGGCGTGAATTGTCAAATCCAGTTATGGGTTACTGCCAAAAAACACCCCAAAATATGTTCAGCAACATCTTCTGAGTAAATTGATACCACCCATGTATAGGTATGTTGGGTCATTTGGGGGCTAATAGGCCTTATTTGGGGGGTGCGCATTTCAGTTTTCCAACTTGGAATTTTCACATTTCGTCATCATGCACCCATGTCCTATTTGGGACATTTTTGAAGCCGGCCAAAGTAATTACCCCCATCAAACCATATATTTTTAGAAAGGGCACACCTAGGGTGCTTCAAAGAGTTGTATTTTAACACTTTCCATGCACTAGCTCTATGTCAAACTTTCAGGTAGTCACTTTTTGTGTATTTTTCACACACATTGTACTTTAGGCGGGAATTGTCAAATCCAGTTATGGGTTACTGCCAAAAAACACCCCAAAATATGTTCAGCAACATCTTCTGAGTAAATGATACCACCCATATATAGATTTGTTCTGTTGTTTTTGGGTGCTACGCCAATCTTTTGACATGTGCTTGTCAATTTTCTAATTTGACATACAGTATCTTCTTTGCTATCTTCTTTTTAGGGCCTTTTTACATACCCCAATTTTATGAACGTGCATATATTTGGTAAGCTAACACCCCAAGTATTGTAAATGGAGTGTTTTTATGCCATGGATGCAACCGTTTGCTCCAAACAAATTGGATACTGTTTGGTGGTCATTTTTCATTTTCACACCCACATCAGTTTTGGACTGTGATTTAGGAGACACTGTTGTTTGTTACTGCATGAAAACTCTCCAGGTGTTTTTCTGCAAGGTCTCCTGAGTACACCCATGCCCCCCATGCATAGGTTGCCAGGATTTTGGGAAGGTTCAAATACAATTTTTATGACTTTGTCATTGGAGTTGAAATTGAGATTATTTCTTCAGCTAGGCCTATCTTTGGTTTTGGGTCTACCGCATACCCCAGTTTGAATTATTGCCAGAAAATTGTTTATATTTGTTATGTTGACACCCCAAGGTATTGCATATGGAGTGCTTTGATGCCATGGATGCAACGGTTTTAGCCCAAAACATTTGAGAAGGTGTGTGGCGGTAATTTTTCAATTTTCAGATTTTTACGCCCACATTAGATTTGGACTGTGATTTAGGAGACACTGTTGTTTGTTATTGAAAACTCTCCAGGTTGTTTTCTGCAAGGTCTCCTGAGTACACCCATGCCCCCATGCATAGGTTTGCCAGGATTTTGGGAAGTTCAAATACAATTTTTATGACTTTGTCATTGGAGTTGAAATTGAGATTATTTCTTCAGCTAGGCCTAGCTTTGGTTTTGGGTCTACCGCATACCCCAGTTTGAATTATTGCCCGAAAATTGTTTATATTTGTTATGTTGACACCCCAAGGCATTGCATATGGAGTGTTTTGATGCCATGGATGCAACGGTTTTAGCCCAAAACATTTGAGAAGGTGTGTGGCGGTAATTTTTAAATTTTCAGATTTTTATGCCCACAGTAGTTTTGGACTGTGATTTTAGGAGACACTGTTGTTTGTTACTGCATGAAAACTCTCCAGGTTGTTTTCTGCAAGGTCTCCTGAGTACACCCATGCCCCCCATGCATAGGCGTGCAAAGATTTTGGAAAAATACAGCACCAATTGTAGAACATAAAAATGGACGAATAAAATGTAAAAGTCTGGTGCAGTAAAAGAAAAAAAAAACTAAACTGAACTAACTAACTGGAGTGTGAGAAAAATAGAAAGGAAAAAAAAAAATCACAGATCACGCACAGTGTGATATAGCTTGAAACAGTCCCCAAGACACAGACCGGGTTGTCCAGGCATTCTGGTCAGTAAAAGATTGTGTCTCTCCTCTGCCCCCTCTTGAAACACACCCTGCATCTTTTTGGGTTTCTGTTTCCCTCAGTAGGGGGGATTTTATAAATAAAATGTGTAGCCCCAACTCTGTCCCCCATCACCGCCCGGGGAGCATGTGCATCCTGGTACAAAAACCCTGAAATGACCTGGAGCTGAAACTGTAAAAAGGACAGCGTCACTCCGGGGTTTGCCTTTTTGCAGAGCAAAAAGGCATTGTGGGTTGCAATTTGCATCAGGTAAATTGCAACCTTTTTGTACCAGGCCCTTGACTTCCGCATAATCTGGTAGGGCTGGAGCAGCTGATCTGCCAGATCAACCCCACCCATATGCCGGTTATAGTCTTTGATGCACACTGGCTTCCTGATGCGCTCAGCTCTGCCACGTACAGAGACCTCCACAGACCTCTCAGTGTGGATGGTGGATAGAAGGTATACATCCTTCTTGTCTCTGTACTTGACCGCCAACAGCTCCTCTTGGCACAGAGCTGAGGTCTCCCCCCTTTTTAGCCGGGTGCGGACAAGCTGTGCTGGGAAACCTACGCGGTTCTTGCGAACAGTACCGCATGCTGCTGTATCAAAACAATACAGCAGCTTGAACAAAGGGACACTCGTATAAAAATTATCAAGATACAAGTGGTACCTTTGTTCATCAGGGGAAAAAGTAGGTCCCACACAATCTTGCCACTGGTTCCCATGTGTTCTGGGCAACCTGGAGGGTCAAGGCTACTATCCTTTCCCTCGTACACCCGGAAGGCCTGAGTATACCACTCTCGCTGTCACAGAGCTTATACACCTTCACTCCATACCTGGAGCGTTTGGAAGGAATATACTGCTTGAATCCCAGCCTTCCCTTGTATTTCATTAGGGATTCATCCACGCAGATATTCCTTCCAGGTGTATAAGCCTCTGCAAACCTGGCGGTGAAGTGGGTAATCAGGGGGCAGATTTTATACAGCCTGTCAAACTGGGGATGCTCTCTAGGAGGGCACAGGCTGTTGTCACTGAAGTGCATGAAACGCAAAATGTTTTCATACCTTCTACGTGACATTGATTGGGGGTAAATGGGGGTAGAGCAGATGGGGCTACTGCTCCAGTAGGAGCGAATTGAGGGCTTCTTTATGATGCCCATCAGCATAGTAAGTGCCCAGAATTTCAGAAATTCTGGCACATCTAGCGGGGTCCATTGCTGCCTTGCCAAGTAGGAGTCTGGCGTCGCAGCACAATGCTGATGGGCATACAGATTTGATTGGCCACGATGTGGCCCAACAAATCATCCCCCATAAACACCTGCAAAAACTGTGTGGCGGTAAATCCTGCAACATCAATATTGATGCCAGGATTTGCCGTGAAAGGAGGGATATCTGGCCTCTGGCGATGAGGCACTACCCACTCCTCAGCTGGAGCTGTGCGTCTCCTGCTGGCAGGTGGTGACCCAGGATCTGCATCAGAAACATCACTAGATACATCAGCCAGCGTAGATGATGTATCTAGCGACGTCTCTGAGCAGTTGGCGGGGTCGAAATCAGGGTCTGAGTCTGACGCAGATGCCTCAGATTCTGACGCCAGGATGGCATATGCCTCCTCGGCGCTGTACACCCTCTCAGACATTATATATAATAGATTATAAATTTATAATTATTATATATATAAACGGATTATTGGTTCTTAGAAGAACCGTTGGGTTTCACAAGAAAATACAAATAAACACCTAAATCTCTCTAAATCACTCTAAACCTGCCTCAATTCTTCTAAATCTCCCTAAATTCTCTCTAAATCTGCCTCAATTTTTCTAATCTCACTCAATCTACCTAAAATCTCTAACCTGTCAAATCTGATCTCTCTCTCTCGCTCACCAAAACACAAGTGAGGAGAGGGAGGGAGAATCACAGAGGTCAGAGCCAATATTTACAAAATATTGACCTGACCTGACAAATTAGAAATTTTATTTTGACTTTTTCTAACTTCTGATTGGATGTTGCTAGCCTGCCTCTCTGATGAGGCAGACTAGGAACATCCCACTCAGCCCCAAGATGACCCTGCCCTTTTATTTTTATTTTATTCATTTTTATTTATTTTTATTTAACTTTTTTCTTTTTTTTACACTTTTTTTTACTCTGCTGGGTGCCTTGATCCCTCGAGGCACCCAGCAGAGCACCTGATCACTCATGTGATCTTTTTTGTACTGAGTGCCACGATACCTTCCAGCGCTCTCTAGAAGTGCCGGGCACCTCTCCGGTAAAACGGATGTTGATCGCTCCCGGGGAGCGATCACAAGGTGCCCCGGCACTCCTGTCCGCCATTGCACGGATGCCTGGACTCCCAGGCAGCGTGCAATGGCCCTGGAGCTGCTGGAAGCGATCCGATCGCTTCCAGCGCTCTCTACAAGTGCCGGGCACCTCTCCGGTAAAACCGGATGTTGATCGCTCCTGGGGAGCGATCACAAGGTGCCCCGGCACTTGTAACCACCATTGCATGGATGCCTGGACTCCCAGGCATCCTGCAATGGCGTTTGAGCTGCTGGAAGCGATCCGATCGCTTCCAGCGCTCAAAACACCGCAGGACGTACCATGTACGTCAGCGGGTCTAAAAGAGACCCGCTGCCATGACGTACATGGTACGTCCAAGGTCCCTAAGGGGTTAAAAGTCGTGTAATTTTCCCCCAAAAAATTTAACAAGTCCCCCATTTCTAATATTTTTAACAAGCGCAACTCACAGAAAATATAACCGCAAACGCTCGCATGTTAAAATGTGAAAAAAACACTTTACACATTGAAAATTATTGAAAATTCATATTTTCTTGCATTTTTTGTTATAATATACAGACAGGTCATGACGTATACTTATAATAATGACATATTATGAATCTGCCGAGTCTGACGGAAAGAACGATATATAATATGTCTGGGTCATATACTAAAATAAGCCTTCAAAACACGTTTAAACATGATGAGCAAAACCGGTAAAAATGACCTCAGTACAGAGGCGGGGAAAAGCCTCAGCAGAGAAAGGGTTAACATTGTGTTTGAGTTCGTATTCGAACATTTCGGCCGTTCGGCTGTTCGGATACGAACCGAACACAGGGATGTTCAGCTCATCACTATCACTGAGCAGAAAATTATATCACCTGTGCTGTGCTTCAGATATCTGCCCTTTTAGAGGTACGTGAGGACTTGGTTGTGAAACCCTGCTGTAAGCGATTTAGTAAAGGTAATAAAGGCAATTGGCAAACTTTAAAGGGTTAAACTAATGTAAAAATGAATGGAAATATTAACCACTCCTGGTTACCTTCATTAAGAGGCATTGGCTGGTCAGCATTTGCTAGTTTGTTCTGACCTAGACCGAAGGCTGTCCATCCTTAGCTAATTGATAGTCTTGCAGGAAAGCCCTCCAGTTTAGATGGCTGAATCTGCCTGCTTGGACTCACGACCATGGGTGAGGAGAGACGGTGGACACTCAGCTACCCATGAACATTTAAAATGCATTAATATGAAAGTGGGTTTCTATCATTTTCCCAGCTCAGATGCTTGTCCATCTCTACCATTTTGTCCTAAAATTTGCATTTCTCCACCAATGGCAATTCCATTTCACCAAAAATAAAATGAATTCACTATTTAGGGGATGGTCACCACATTTTCTCAAAATTGGAGTCGCCGAAGCAGTTATCAGACGTCGGTGAAAACTGCTGAATTGCACTGATTACAGCCGAATTGTGCCAAATTGCCATTGGCAAATTCTGCTGAACTGCAAAAAAGAAAGAAAGTCTTCCATTCTCCTAATAGGAGAATAAAACAGCAAAAATGTGTCTAAATAATAAAAGGGTCCTTTAAAAAAAATAATAAAAAGGTCTGCTAAAGAATAATAAACACCTTTTAAAAAAAGAAAAACAAAAATGTTGTCTAAAGAAATTACAAAAGGGCGATCTAAAAAATAAAAAAAAAGTGTTTTTACTGAAAATGAAAAAAATAAACAGTATTTAAAGAAAATTAAATATAGATATTACGTTTTTACATAGAATCCTATGGGATTCGCTGCTGATTCGCTGCTGATTGAAACCACCGAACATCAGGGCATTTCACTGCCATTTCTGAGTCTCAGTACCACATGACTGGCTGAACCACGTGAAATGCAAGCGCGCAGCTGCCCGCCCTTTCGTTAACACAGACTCTATTCTGGACTGAACACCCACCGGGAAGGGAATCAAAGCTACAGTGCACCCTCTGGCAGTGTCACCCCACTGCTGACAAGATGGCTCCACAGCATAATTGCTGTGTGCTCATATACACTCAGTTTGCTGGGAGTTTTACTGCAGTGGATTCTGATGCACTCATACAAACCGCACATTGCATTGCTGGGAGTTTTTTTGCTGTGGATTCTGATACGCTGACACACACCAAACATTGCATTGCTGGGAGTTTTATTGCTGTGGATTCTGTGATACACACTGCATATTACTGTGAGTTTTATTGCCCTGGAGCTCTGGGATACGCTCATACAAACTGCACATTGCTGTGAGTTTTATTGCTGCGCAGTTCTGTGATACGCTCATACACACTGCACATTTCTGTGGGTTTTATTGCTGTGCAGCTCTGATATGCTCATACACAGTGCCCATTTCTGGCGTTTTTATTGCTGTGCAGCTCTGTGATACGCTCATATGCAGTGCACGTTTCTGTGGATTTTATTGTTCAACCAATTAGAGCGGCTGTGATCCAGTGTACTTGACATGCGTGGTTGTTCTTTGTAAAAATGCTTGAATTTAAACATTTCATAATTTTCTTTATCTCAATAGATACATTTGAAATGGTATACAAAATATACAAGTAGGCCCTTGGTATCCACTTTTAATATAAAGAGAGGAAAAGGCGGAGCTCTAAGAGGAAAAGGTGGAGCTTAAAGAGGAAGGGTGGGGATTAACCAGGAAGAGGTGTGCCCTTGACAGGAAGGGGTGCCTCAAATTTAAATTGGGGGGTGCACGAGTTTAGTCAGGCCTAGGGCAGCACAAAACTTAAATACACCACTGCATTCGGGTTAACATATAATAAGAGATTTTGCATGTACTGTATAGTTATGGGGAAGGTCACTCAGCACAAGCGTAGGCATGCTCAGAAACAAGTGCCCCTTAAGTTAATTCCTCTTGCTTTGGACCTCTTAGATCTCCCATTTAATCTGTTACAGGGTTTTCATATTTGGTTAATGACTATCAGGGTTATTCAAAGAGATCCAAAAAGTCACCGCACGTTCGGTGATATTTCGTTCCCTGCACTTCGGGGCGATTCGGCGATTCCTAGTCCGCCGACCCTGTTGTGTATTCAGCAAGCACCGCAGGCCCCCCCCCGTAGTGCAGGGAATACTCGCCGCAAACCCGACAAACACTCGCCGAACACTCACGGAATATTCACCGAACACTCATCGAAAACCCGCAGAAACCGCTGTAAAAACCAAGCCAAACTCGCCGGAAAAATCTGAGCAGCCGGCGATCACAGCGCAGAGCAGCCGCAGGAAAACCCCGACTAGCATACGAACGGGGTGAAAAAAAGGAAAAAAACAGTACGCTTGAAAGATTGAAATTTGAAACGCTGTTTGCAAAAAAACTACTGAACGAAAAGTCTGGAATTTACATATAAGATCCAATGAATGATAATCAAAAGGGCTGTTTGAAAAAACAAATAGAAAAAAAACGGAAAAAAATTTTGACAAAAAAATGCCTGAAATATCCTAAAAAATCTAAAAATAAAAAGACTTTTTACTGCAGAATAAAATGATAAACGGTTTATTAGACATTGTATTAAAACAGGAATATTTTTAACATTGAAGCCTATGGGATTCTCCTGAATAAACCGGACGAATGAAACCACCGAACGGCAGGGCACTTCACTGACATTCCTCAGCTGTTCGGTGTTCTCTGAATAGACGAACCATTGCTTCTCTATGGGGGATTTCACTGCCTTCGAACAGGCACCATACGGGCAGGCAATTCGCCAAGATGTTGGCGAATTGCCTGCTCTCTGAATAGCCAAATGGTCCCGAAATGTCCCCGTTCGCTGAAATTCAGTGTCCGGGTATATTTCGGGGCCAGATCGGCTCTCTCTGAATAACCCTGTATGAGCTTGAAAATTATTTGCAATTTGAAAGCAATAGATGCAGCATCTGTGCAAACCCTAAACTATCAACTGCTCACATCCTTGGATACAAGTATTCTTCTGATGCCAAGAATTATTGGTTAGCAACAGATATGTTTATCTTAAAGTGATTATATTACAATTTATGGTACAAATGGTCTCTAAGATCAGTGTAGCTGCTATAGTATGCATATTTGTTGTATCGTACTGTAAACATTTCTTGTATGTGGCTCCAACCTTAGACAGCTTTGCGAAAACAAATTTTCTCTTGGGAATTCATTATCCTTGATCAAGGATAACTGCTTCGCCCAGTGTTCGTCGCCATTTACTGATCATCAGGCAATTAATAAGATTTGGACTATAATATGTCATTATAATGGAGATAAATATTGTATTATTGATATTGATGATGTTATATGTGATGGCTACTGATTCATGTGTCCATTCACTTTCATTGTAGTTAACTGCCAGGTGGTGCTGCTCAGTTGTTACAGAGGAGTTGCACTTTTTGCCGTTGACTGGTAGTTGCAAATGCAGACATCATATAACTCCAACACAGGTTAAGGCTAGGGTCAAACGAAAGCATTTTTACACGCGAACGTAAAGAAGTGCGTCCGAACGCATTGACGTATTTTTTCACCGAATATGCGAAAACGGTCATACGATGCGCATTTTTGTGCGTGATTTTTTACAGATCCAAACCAGGAAACTTTGGGTGTCTGGACGTTATGTTGGCCGGACACGAGCAGGGTCTGACGTCTCCAAATCACGCACACACACCGCTATGCCGCTGCAGCGCACTCTGTACGTCCGTACTAGCGGTTCTGCGTTCTCGAAAAAATGCGTTCATTTTCCACTTGCGTTGCGCGGCCGGACTTTCGTGCGACCGTACTTCGTATATTGGCTGTCATTGCCCGTCATTTGCTGCTAGTGCGGCCGTGATTAAGTGCGCCTAAACGCACGTTAAAAGTGCGCTGGTCTGACCCCAGCCTAAGACTTTTACTTGAAATTCCAAAATCCAAAATAATTTAAAATCTAATTTGTTGAGCACCAACATGACACCAACAGTGGAGCATCTCCTGATGTCAGGGTGGCACCTGGTGCGGGCCATGGTGGGACCCAAGTTCAGGGGATATTGAGCCCGGTGTGTAGGGCACACAAGAATAAGTACCTGGAGTAGGTAGCTTCTGGTTATAACGGTGCGTGGTTCAAAAGGATCAGGCAAGCGGATGGTCAGTAGACAAGCAGGGGGGGTCGGGTACACTGAGATAGCAATAGAGGAGAACAGGCATATAAGTGAACAGGTTGGGAGTAAACGCAATACTGAGGTGAGTTCCTGAATGGGGAGGGGTCCTTTATGGACAGTCAGAGGTGTGTGTTGTGTGCATGCTTGGTGCTGACTTAATTAACCCCTTTGAGTGCCGGATGCTGGTTGCTGGAATGCAGGTTACCGGGCAGCATTCTTCATGAACTGGTTCAGGGGCCGGGATGCGGGCATGATCCCTGACACCTGTCCTCATTTGATGGGGCATCACTATACTAGAATAACCTTGTATAGCTTGTGTCAAGCATCTGGCCAAATTATTTGATATGCACAATGTGTCAGAGAGAGAACTTACTCCAGGCACAAAACTGCAGAATTGACAATAAAAATGAGACTAATGACTTCTACTTTATAGTTACCACTTCTGGAAAAAAAGAAAGACGTAACATGAAAGGAGTTAGCCACTGATTAATAGTCACATATTGGAGTTTTAATAAAATATTACAGACAGGATGATCCTTCCAAAATGTAATGTCAAGAAACCGTCTAACATCTTTCTTTTCCACTGCTCTCTGAGCACTAGTTAATAGAGATGGCGGCAGCTCATAGATTTCAGAGAATAATTGTTACAGATGGTGTGCCGGAAAGGATAATTAATTACAAAGTTTATTGCTCAGCCTCAGTGTAAAACGAATGAACCACGAATATTTCCTGAATTCCATGGCCATTGTTCAGCTTTGTAAATGTCTTCTGTTATTGTACAAATCTGGATGATTTATATTTCATTACGCAAAGCGCAAACATTGTTTAAATAGTTTTTTAAAAGCACCAAAACTTTTATAAAATAAAATATAAAAATATAAATAGTCATTTATCCATAGCTTTTTGGAAAGATGTCTGCATTATTGTTTTGAAATTGGAATGAGAGATGTGTTTAGGTATCCCCCAGCTTGAAGAGTACACCCATTGACTGGGCATCGTGACAAGTTATTGCCATTGATTGTAGGTGCAGGGATCACGCCAGCAACTTCTATGTCCATTGTAGAATTCTGTTATAGAATTATGGGCAGGACCAATACATGACAGAAGGTGAACTTGACGTCTGAGCATTCTCTTGACGCCAGATTCACTTTAGCCATATTTCATTGAATAATATTGTCCATCACACTTCATAACAAGATAGCATTTTCTTATATCATGACCCACCATCTTACCATTGCAGGTACATTGGTCAAATGACAGAGGAACCATATCCTGTCCTACTGTTATCTTTAACGACTGAGTCTGCGGTCACACGAGCGGACTGATTGCAAACAGTGCATCCGGTGAAACGGATGCTCTTTGTGACGGATGAGATTGTGGTTACATTGTATCAGTAAATTATGACCGACGTTGAAAAAAAAATAAGTTGTATAGCAGCAGTTAGTTTTGACTGACGTTGAGAAAAAGAAAAAATTTGTATGCAGGGGTTTCTCTAGGTCTGTTGTAGTTTTTTCACGTCAGTGCCATTTTGGCGTCCATGCGTTGCCCATGCGTGAAAAAGTGCGCACGTGCTTCGTGTGTTGTTCCCTATTGACTCCTTTGATAAGCTACAACGGACAGCAAACAGTGCGGTCAGACAGACGCGAAAAGTGCGCTCCTGTGACCGCAGCCTGAGTCATTCATTATAATGACTTGGCTTGCGTTATCGGCTTCCTTGTTATTCCATGTCAAGCTACACCCCCAGCTTCTTGTGATTCCTATGTGCTTGTTATTCAGGTGTGCACCTCTCATCCCTCGAAAGCTTGTATTTAAGTGATTTAGCATCTGTAAAACCAATTAACACTGGAGAAAGAATAATGAAAAAGGTGCAGCTCTCGTAGGGTTTTTGTTTTTGCAACTCCCATATAGGGACCTTAATTAGAAGTATTTTACTGATCACTATTATTGATCAAAGCTGGAATAAATGATTATTTAATCCGTACTAATTAAATAAAAAGGGTTTGTGTCAATTACAAATGAAAAAGAAAAATCTCTTGTAATAATTAAATTGAAAATTCTGCATCGTCTCAGAATAATCCTGAAAAGAATATAATTGTTTTAATTGCAAGTTGTGCCGCTTAGTTTAGTTATTCGTGCCTGAATATCTGACAGACTATCATATCTAACTGTGAATTTTAACTAGTTACTACCCACAAAAAGTGTCTACAGTGTGAATTTATGTAAATGGTACTTATTTACTATATTGCATATAAAATATATGCTACACTGTGTCTACATGTGTCGTATTCAGTAATAATAAAAAAATTCTATCATTTAGGAGAAGATATGGAGACTGAATAATTCTTTAGGAGTTATTCAGAGAGAGACGATCTGGCCCGTAATAGCACCGAACAGGGAATTTCCCCATACTGTGCAATTTCGGGGCCATTCAGCTATTCAGAAAGCAGTCAGTTCGCCAAATTTTGGCGAACTGCCAGCAAGTGCTGTGCCTGTTCGAAGGCAGTGAAATCCCCCATAGAGATGCAATGGTTAATCTATTCAGAGAACACCGAACAGCAGTGAAAAGTTGCTGAATGTCCCTGCTGTTCGGTGGTTTCATTCGAAGGTTTATTCAGGTGAATCCCATAGGCTTCAATGTTAAAAATATTCAGTTTTTTACTCAACGTAAAATAAACCGTTTATTATTTTAATCTGCAATAAAAGTCTCTTTATAAATAGATTTTTTTTGGATCTTTTAGGCATTTTTCTGAATTTGTTCAGCAAAATATTTGCTTTTTTAATAGATTATCTTTTTTCTGTAACATACCTTTATGTTATCATTCATAGGACGTTATATGTAAATTTCAGGCATTTTCAATCAGTAGTTTTTTTGCAAACAGCGTTTCAATTTTGACACTTTCAATTTTTTTTATTTTTTTTACACCCGTTCGTCAGCTTTTTCCAGAGGCTGGTCAATGCTTTGATCGGTGGCTAGGTGACTTTTTCTGTACGTGTTTGGCATGTTTTTTACGGAGCTTCGAGTGATCGGATACTTCAGATCATATCGGATGAGTTTTTCAGCAGATTTTCAGCGGTTTTGCAGGGGATTTTCGGGTCTGTTCCCTGCACACTGGGGAATACTGAATTTACCATAGGGTTGGGACATTTCCCCCATGGTTTATTTGCATAATATAGTCCTAGAATGTATACATTTTATCCAGAGATTACCTGTAATGAAACCTACAAAGATCATATAATTGATATTTTTGGTCCATTCAATAGTAAACTTTACTAAATATAATTTTTTCACAAACATAACTATTAGATATGAAAAATAACTGACGTTCAGAATCTTAGTATTTTTTAAAAATTAAATGGCAAGTCAAATCATTCATCTACAACTGCCCTTTTAAAAGTTTGTAATGATATCCAAGCGGGCATGGAACAAGGAAACCTAACTGGAGCCATCTTCCTTGATTTTGCCAAGGCCTTTGACACAGTAGACCGTGGCATCCAATTACAAAAACTTAAAAACTCCGGTATTGGTGATCGCACGCTAACCTGGTTTCGATCATATGTATCTGATCGGTTGCAATATGTGTCCATTTCGGACAGCTCCTCCCTCCCCCTCCCAGTCATGTGCGGTGTACCCCAAGGCTCGATACTTGGTCCCCTGCTATTCACAATATTCCTAAACGATCTGCCCAATGTCTGCAAAGCTTCAACTGTACACATGTACGCAGACGACACCGTAATCTATACCAGCAAACCAAATCTCCCGCAGCTGGAGGCTGTGCTGCAAGAACAATTCACAGGGGTAGAAAAGTGGATCAAAGATAACAAACTTTTTCTAAATACTGACAAAACTGTTACAATGCTTTTTGGAAACGCACCTAAACTACACAAATTGCAAAATCCCTATCTATGTGTCAAGACAAAATTAAATGACACGCTGACCACTCGAGTGGCTCGATCCTCATTTTCCTACAGAGCACCGCAATTATGGAATAACCTCCCAGACACCATCAAATCTCCCCCCAGTCTAAAGTCCCTTAAGAGCTCCATATTAACATACCTCAATACGGAATGCTCCTGTAAACATGTAAAATAGTGACTATATTACCTACATATTTATTTTTATGTTAATCTGTATATTTGTTTTGTGTTAATATCTTGCATTTTACTACTTTGTATTCCTGTAACACGTCAATGTTCTTGAACCCAGGACATACTTGAAAACGAGAGAAATCTCAATGTATCCTTCCTGGTAAAATCCTTTATAAATAAATAAATTCCATGTTCAGTGTTTTATATATACAGAATCATGCCATGCATGAAAAGCAAGGCGCTGAGATTTTTTTTCTGGTTAGTATTGCAGGTTTCCAAGGAAAATTCCGTAACATGTTCTCCATTTCTGATTTATTAAAGTGAGTAATACAATAAATGAGCACAAAGGATTGAATGATTAAGAGATGAAAAATAAAATTTACATGCTGTAAAGAACGTTTCAGCAACTTTGGTCCTGCGGATGTTTTGCAACTACATTTCCCGTGATGCTCAGCTAATCTTTGAGTGACATTTAACTTTTTAAATATGAATGTAAACAAGCAAACCTTTGAATGTATGTTTTTCGTTTCAGCTGAACAAAATGATATCTAATTTCTCTGAGTCGTACAATAAAATATGACTTCAAAGAGTGTTTAAAATGCGTATTTAAAAAATGGTCAAAATGAACTCAGAACACAAGGGTGAAATGCCTCAGCATTGTAAAGGTTAATTTAACTTCATTATTTCGTTGTTTTACCAACTCTGTTGAATAATGTATTCAAGCTGATTGTTTGAGTGTTTACTTACTTAGACAACTCTGCTTTGAATATTTGCAACACCTTTATTTAATGTACTTGCTATTCTTAGAAAAATCAATAGCTACTTCTGTCCGCATGAATAGCTGAATATACAGTATGTTTTTAACATCAGATTTTTGCACCAGTGTTATCATAGTTGTTGTTAACTAATTTTTCTATTATTAAGTGGAACCATTCTCTAGTCTGTGTTGTTCCACCATCATTTGCAACACCGATGAATATATTGAACGGAACACAATAGTTAAAACTAGAGTTGCATCGAAACCAATTTTATAAGACAAAGTACGAGTACCGATAATGAGCACCGAAATATATATATATATATATTCGCCAACACTGCGAAGGCCGCACACGTGAATAAAAATAATACATTTTAAATCAGATTAAAATGAACTGACGTTTCGGCTCGTGCAGGAGCCATCTTCAAGATTATATGTACAAATGGCAAATGCATATAAATACAACAAGTAATAGATATCCGGATTGTTGAGCGTATCTATTACTTGTTGTATTTATATGCATTTGCCATTTGTACATGTAACCTTGTAGATGACTCATGCAGGAGCCGAAATGTTGGTTCATTTTAATCTGACTTAATAAAATTTATTATTTTTATTCACGTGTGCGGCCTTCGCAGTGTTGGATATACAATCTCTTTTGGGCAAGCACTGTGGTTCCTTAACCTTTAAACAGCTGATTTGAATGTTGAAAGGTAGTTTCTGGGACCAAAACTTGTTCCAATACACATAAAGGGAATAAACGTGTGTATAGCAAAACATGTGTTACTGCAATACTTTTCTGTGAGAAATACTTGATTTTCTCGAAACATTTCTGGGGTGCCAACAATTTTGGCCATGACTGTATATATCCACCCACACACCAGACCCCAGACACATGTATACCTAGACACAGACCCCAGAATCATGTATACCCAGATACAGACCCCAGATAAATTTATACCCACTCGGGCCCCAGATCAAAGTGTGCTTGTGTGTATATATATATATATATATATATACACACATAATCATGAGTATAGTAGTACGTGGTGATACCTTTTTTATTGTACTAACGTAACATTTATAAAACAAGCTTTCGAGAGTGTTCCTCTCTTCTTCGGGTCTGGAAGCTTACTAATCAGTATCTTAGAATTTAACATTAAGAGGCACATGGGCGAGGGGAGGTGTCATAAATGTTGAGGGTCAAATGGTATGGTCAAAGTGGGAAAATAACCACATGAGCGATCTTAGGCCCATGAACCAACAGTAATATAAAACAGCAGAGATAAGATCATGACAACTTTAAAGAAAAGAAAACCACAAGAAAGTGAAGGCTGAAAAAGACACAAAAGGAAAAAAAAAAAAAATGAGAACCAAGCACCAGCCAGAATTCTGAATGTTATGTGACGTTATGATAATGAGTTAGAAATCCAGAATCCACATTGAGCCCTTCTTTTATGGTGTTAAAATATGTGATCATTTTCATTTCAAATGCTTTACGTTCACAATCGCCTTTAGAAATTCTTTTGAGGATTTTAATTCTGAGGTTTTGGATGGAGTGGCCTGTTAGATTGAAGTGATGTCCCACCGGGGTACAAATGTATTTTCCTGGTGGTTCTTGATAGAGTGTCTGTGCAGGTTCATCCTGAGATTTAGTTTAAGGCTAGTTTCACCAATATAGCAGCCCTTTTCACATGCCATGTATTGAATCATGTACACCACATTGGCAGACGTGCAGCAGTAGGAGCCCTTGATGTTGTATGTGGTGTTGTTGTCCCGAGCAGTGCTGCTGTCGCATATATGTTGGCACAGTTTGCAGCGGGATTTTGCAGCATGTGGGCCCATTCTGTAATATATATATATATATATATATATATATATATAATGCACGAGATACCAGCACTCCAACTAAATGAAAAAAAGGATGCCTGGGTGCCAAAATCCAACTTGTATAATATAAACAACGAAAAATCTGGATGCACTCCGGGTCTTCAATAAAACAAAAAGGTTTATTAATAAATCATATTAAAAGACAACGTTTTGGCCTCACATCAGGCCTTCATCAAGGACAAGGGTCCTTGATGAAGGCCGAAACGTCGTCTTTTAATATGATTTATTAATAAACTTTTTTGTTTTATTGAAGACCCGGAGTGCATCCAGATTTTTGTTATATATATAAAAATATATTTCAGACCTCAAATGCAGACACTGGGGCAAAGGATTAGAGCGGCCGCTCAGTGGTATGCCCCACTGAGATCTTGCGAGATTACGACTGGGGGGTTACAACCAACTGGCCTCTCAACCTTTGTGGCTGCCTGATGGATGCGGCCAGCCGCAGGGGCATGGTAGAATGCCACTGGAGCATTCAGCCAGCTGCCCCAGCGCCTCGGATGCCAGCAAGTCTGCTCAGTGCTAACTTCCAATATCGGGGGCAACTGCATGAGTACCAAGTACTCATGCAGATCCCAGAATTGGCGCCAATTCAAATACTACTATCAGCATTGGTGCATCCCTAGTAAAAACCACACTAAACAACTTAGAAACTCTTAGTGGAAACTACAGTGAAATCTACTCCAAGTAACATCAACAGAAATTATAGTGGAAACACCACTGAAACCTATGTTGAGAACTATGCTAGATAATGTTGACAGAAACTACAATGGAAAAAAAATGGTGAAAGGTACGGGAAACTACACTGCCATTCCCTTAAACACCAAATTCACCGTAGTTTATCTGTACTTGATCCACCACAGTATCCAGAAGTTTGCTGATAAAAAAAACACCATTCTTTCTTTTCAATGAGAAAAGAATAACCCCTATAGACAAGCCAGCACTGTGCTCTACTCCCACTACCCTAGGCCAGCAGTATACACTGTTAACCCCTTCACAACCAAGTTGTTTTCCATATTATCACTACCAGGGCCCAATAAATTCATGAAAAATGGCTTGCATTGCTGACATGGTAAAAATTAAAATTCTGCATTGAAAAAAAAGGTATCCCTCAATGCTACAAAAGCTAAAAAAAATCCTCCAGTCCCTATGCGCCTTCAGTAAACTAATCATTTTGCAAAGTGAAGGACAAGACGAACAAACAGTTTTCTGATGTCCTTCTGCCATAAATTCAAAGGGCTAGAGTGGTTCTCCTAGGAGTCCTATGCCCTTCAGGACACAATACCAGCAGCAGCCAGTCCTGTCACTAGTCTGGGCAGGACTGATCATGTCATGGTATTAAATTTTGACATGTGGCAATAGCTAAACATGTTTTGTGATAACATTTCTGTGAGTCTAAGTGATACTGGATACATGGATAATGACGCGTGTTTCTAAAAGATACAGTTAAAACCAGATTACCATTATGAAACTAACAGGGTTATTCAAAGAATATCCGAATTATCCGAATTGTTGCCGTAAGGTAACCGAACACTGAAATTCAGCAATGGTTACCTTTCCTGGCCATTCGGCTATCCGGAGAGCAGGCATTTTGCCAAATGTTAGCGTATTGCCTGCACATACGGTGCCTGTTCGAGGGCAGTGAAATCCCTATAGAGAAGCAACACGTTTGGTGACTCTGTTCTCTTCAATTCGGTGCAATTTGGCGATCCTATTTCGGCGACCCTGCGGTGTATTCAGCAAGCACCACAAGGCCGTCGTAGTGCAGGGAAAAGCCGCTGCAAATCCGACGAAAACTCACCGCAAAACCCGGCAAAAGCACACCGAAACCCCCAAAAACATCTGGATTAACCCCGCTGAACACGCCGGAGAAACCCGAGCAGCTGCCGATCAAAGCGCAGAGCAGCCGCCGGAAAAACCTGACACCGCAGACGAAAGGAGTGAAAAAAAAAAAAAACAGTACGCTCGAATGTTTGAAAATTTAAACGCTGCATGCAAAGAAACTACAGAACGAAAATGTCTGAAATTGACATATAAGATCCAATGAATGATAATAAAAAGGGCAGTTACAGAAAAAAGAATAAACGATTTAAAAAAAAAACTGAATAAAAGTGTTGGCAAAAAAATCCCAAAAAATGCCTGAAAGATCCTAAAAAAATATATAAAAATAAAGAGACTTTTTACTGCAGAATATTATAATTAACGGTTTATTAGATATTGGATTAAAACGGGAATATTTTTAACATTGAAGCCTATGGGATTCGCCTGAATAATCCTGTCGAATGAAACCACTGAATGGCAGGGCATTTCGGCAACTTTTCACTGCTCTCTTGTAGACATGTGCACAGCACAACATTTCGTTTTGAACTAATGGATTAGTCCTAAAATGTAATTTATTTAGTTGCTAAAGAAATTCGTTTTCAGTTCTTTAGTATGAAAACTAATTTCATTCATCCGAAAACCAGTGGATACAATTACTATTGTAGTGGCTCCTCAGAGGGCTGAGATCGCTGCTTGTTACAGTATCACTCACTCTCAGCACAATGTGCCAGGCAAAGCTGTTACAGTAACTGACTGCTGCTCATCACAGCGCTCAGAGTTTCAGTAAAACTAGTAAATAATATTTTTAGATACAAGAGGTTAGAACAATATTATTTCCTTGTTTTACTGAAACTCTGAGCGCTGTTACAGTCGGTTATTGTAACAGCTGAGCCTGATATATTGTACTGAGAGATAATATAACAAGCAGCCAATCTCAGCGCTCACAGCCACTGGATTTAAAGGGCTAAAAAAAAAAAAAAAAGGTTCCCCTCTGTATAATGTATAGAACATCCTCCTGCATTAATTAATACCCCTCTCTGTATAGAACATCCTACTGCATTGGCATGTGGAGGGTGCAGAACTTCGGAATGCAATGCTTATCCAGCACAGGAGAGGGAACCTTTACTTAAACTTTGTATCTCTGTGGGGGAGACAACGGAATATAAAAGCAGGGGAGAGGGAAAATATTAACGTAAATCAGTCAGAAAGCTCAGAGAAGAGATGATAGGGGGAAATTTATTTTTATAATAAATAAAGCACTTTAAATCTAGGGAAAACATTCAAATAAATCACACTGAAGGCTCATAATGACAGTAACTGTAAGAGCTGGATACTAAATGAATCAGACGTAAAAAAAACCTTTATAACAAGCAACACTGGGAGAGGAGAGGGACTTTATATAAAATGTGTATTATAGATGAGGAAAGGGGGATAGTGCTCCTGGATAATATAAAATGTATCAGACCTAAGCCCCTATTATGCAGAGCGGGAGGGGAGATAACACATGTTTTATAAAGTCCCTCTCTTCTCCCAGCGCTGCTTGTTATGAAGGGGTTTTTACTATCCAGCCCTCCTCTGTCATTAGCTTTCAGTGTGATTTATTTGAATGTTTTCCTTCTCCAGCTGCTTTTATCATCTTGTCTGCCTCATAGACATGCAAGGGTTAAGTAAAGGTTTCCTCTCCTGTGCTGGCTGGCTGTGCTGCGAGTGAGTATTCTGGAGCTCTATCACTGTCAGATTTTCGAGTAGGGGTCTGGAAGGATTATGCATACAAACCTTTTCTGTAGCTTTGCGATGTTGCGCTTCATTACTGGTCTCCTTTACTCAATGTAATATCACAAAAAGGACTGAAAGTAAAATGTAGTGCATTTTATTTTAGTTTCTTTCGTTTTTTATACTGAGCAGTTTCGTATCTCTTGAGTCATACTAAAACTAAATTATCACAAAATTCGGGCTAAATCATTTTAGTACTAAAACGAATGCACATGTCTACTCTCTTGTGTTCTCTGAATAGAAGAAGAATTGCTTCTCTATGGGGGATTTCACTGCCCTCGAACAGGCACCGTATGTGCAGACAATTTGTCACAATTTGTCACGTTTAGACTGCGGGTAGTGTAGCAGTTTGGGGTTGTGAGCCCAGGATGCAGTGATGAAGGCAGGTTCAGAATAACAAAAGAGTGTTTATTTGCACATAAACACAGTGGCATGAAAACAGACAGGGTATAGGCAATAGAGTCGTCAGGATTCAACAAGGGGTTCGGTACACGGCAAGGCTGGCAGAGAATAGTCGGTGGTATAGCAGGGGTTCGGTACACGGCAAGGCTGGCAGAGAATAGTCGGTGGTATAGCAGGGGTTCGGTACACGGCAAGGCTTCGATGGGGGGCAGAGGGGGAGCAGGATGGGAGGGTTACCGGTGAGTGAAGGAATGAGAGTCCAGATTGTAGCAGAAGGTCCTTGGGGTCTTAGCAGAGAGTTCAGGAGAAGGTCAGGCAGTTTCAGGGAGCTTTAGTACACAGGTATCGCAGTCAGTAACTTCAATGTGGAAGTGAAGTCTGGAGGGCGTAGCTTCCTGATATACAGGGATAATTAGGGGAAGGTGAGGTCAGGTGAGATTCTAGGGCTAGGATGCTGGGAACATGCAGGTTTAGGAACGTGCATTGTTCATGATGCAGGGTTGGCGTGGGTGACAGGGGCCAGAGGGTGGCGATCCTGACACAATTTGACGAATTGCCTGCTCTCTGAATAGTCGAATAGCCCGAAATGGCACTGTTCGCTGAAATTCAGTGTTCAGTTACAATTCGGGGCCACATCGCCTCTCTTTGAATAACCCTGTATATAACCGTGTAATCCCACAAATCACTGGAAGAGTATCAGATTATTTCAGGTCTGGATTGACAGTATGGGGAAATAAAAAGCACAATTATTGTGAGCCACAACCTAGAACATTTATGATGTGTTGTTGGCGATGTACAGGTGACTATAGTGTCTGCTAAATACATATAAAAAAAAATTTATCCAGGTGATAGTCCAGTAGAGCAAGCCTATAGATTGATTCTCTAGTTCACTCCCGGGAGACTATTCATTGCTGATGCACTGGCTAGTAAGTCCTCATCTTCACCACTGAGAACCAATCATTGTGAGCTGTGTGAATTCCCCCGTTTCGTGATGCCCGCAAAGCAGGACGATGGTATAGCTGGAACCCAAGTAATTCACACCTTCAGATAATTTTTCAAGGATGTGATATTGCATTGATTTTTGTGTTCATTGCAATATCCACCACTTCATGGGAGGCAGCAGGGAAAAACATCCTATAAAATACAGGTTCACATTAGCTCGCCAATGAATATATATCCTTTTCTACTTCTACCATATACAGTAGTTTTTGCAACCAAACCCCTATAACCTTAAAATCTTCCATTTTTGATATGTAATGACCTCCCAATATACATATCAAGCTTTCAATTCGACTTCATAATCATATGGGGTCCCAAGAATTTTTTTCTGCAATTTTATTGATGAATTTTTAAAATGTAATAATACAAATCCAAAGAAATCAAACATGAAATATATTGTTGTCATGTCACAGATTTGTAAATTAGTTTTACAAAAAAACAATGTCAATGTCTCGAAGGGAAAACATTGAAACCAGAGTTCCAAATCAGAACATCTTGCGCGTGCTAGAAATGCGGTGTCACTAAGGAATGTTAATTCATGTAAAGAAGAGCAATTATAATAAGTGATACCATGAGCTGCCTCTTGACTCAAGAGCTCTTGCACCCATCACTTGAGATATTTGCGCATTATGACACTTTTTCACAGTGTTTTTGACTAAAATCTAGAAGAGGAAATCAGTAGGTGGGATCATTGGTAAATATTGAAAGTTTAGTCTTTCTCTTAGAAACTTTGAGCCCTTTTCCATGATTGAGGTTAAGCAGCTAAATTCAACACGTCCTATTCCATCTGAGACACAAGCTCTGCTTGCTGTACACAGGTGCTCACTGTACATTAACCCATTGGCTGTGGACGGCGTGCTGGAGACGTCCTTTGGTTTCCTGCTTGCATGCAGAGAACGTCTCCAGCACTTGGTCGTAGTTAACTTCCAGCTTGGGCACGATGACGCCGAAAACAAGACCTCCCCTGACCGGGCAGCGAATTCCCAATGGAGAAAATACAGGGGTCCTTTGGACCCCCATATCTCTGGAGCCACAAAAACTACAGGGTCATGTGAGGTATCATCAAAATTCACTTTTTTCTTTTTCATCCTATTGCAGCACTATTGGTGACTTTTCAATTATAGAGTGAACAGTGATGCTGCACTAACTCACCCGCTCATTTCCCATGTCAACAGCAAGTGTGGAGGTGATGGCACAATGCATTACTATGCATTGTTACATCAAATACCTAAACAGTTGCAACGCGTCAAGGGGATTGGGGGTCATTTGGAACCCCGCATCTCTAATCTTTACACCGGGCGATGTAAAGTGAGGTGTCATTGGACATGTCAGAGTCTGACCTTTCCATCGATAACCACAAATTGTGTACAAATATTTTTTTTAAAAAGAAAAATTTTCTTTTTTTTCTCTGTTCTGAGGCAGTGGTATTATGTGCTTTTTCTTAAAAAGCAAACAATACTGCTGCACTAATTCACCTTCTCATTTCCAAAAATGGGACCAAATAGGGAGGTGATAGCGCAATGCTATGAAGGTCATATCAAAATTATGTATAGTTTTTAAAACTGTGATACATTTTTAAAATACACATGCATTACAGTTTGAATATCCCTTACATGAAAGGAATGGGACCAAAAGTGTTTAAAATGTTTGGGGATTTAGGAATATTTGCATATAATAATGAGCTATCTTGGGGATGGGACCCTCTAAAGAAGAAATTAATTTCTGTTTCACATGAATATCTTTATAAACGCAGAGCCTGAAGGGCATTTTATGCAATATTTTTAATAATTTTACAGGAAACCGGTGTAGTGCTCTTGATAAAGCCGTGTCCTCATGCGGCGAAACCGGTCGAGATGGGGTCTTTTAACTGTTTATAGTTTATATTTGTTTATACTCCTTGCACCTCTTTGTACTTGCTTAAATAGTTTGACAAACATCTAAAGATACTTGCAGCTCTGATGGTTGCTGCATTGAGCAACATGTGCTTTGTTGTTGGTTGCTGACGTTTATGATGGGTGTTCGGTTGGCTTGTGCTGCTAATTAATTCTAGTTATCTAGTTTAGCAATCTGAGATCTTGTTGCAGCACCCCCTACAACCTAGCAGCATCAGGTACAAATTTTGAATTACTCCATGCAACTGAAATGTGGTTCTTTTATCAGGGAATTATTGTGATTTTTGTACCAGGTATTTTTTGCAATTTCATACCAGGATATTTAATTATCTAATTGTGAATTCATCATTTCACTATTCGTCTCGCCTATGACTGTTTAGAATCCTTCAGCATTGCTACCTAGGACGTTATTCAGCAGTGACTATATGTGCAATTTAATGCTGGCTGTTGTGACTTTATACCAGGGAATTTAATGTGACTCTGTACCAGGGAATCTGTTGTGACTTTACTCTAGGGTAATTATTCATCTAATTGTGAATTTACCAATCAACTACCTTGCTTGCTCACAGCTGTTCAGAATTGTGTAGCATTGCTACCTATGATGATGTTTTGCAGTGGTTAAATGAGCATTCAAATGCTGGGTTTTTTTTTGTTTGTTTTTTTTGGAAGCAGTGGATTTATAATGTGAATTGGGTCATAATAATTGTTATCTACCCTGTTATCCCAATTTGCTAGTTTGCACTTGTTTCAATACATTGTACAATCTGATGGCAACTCACCATCTCAACATCTATATACATATCTATACCTTGTTACGTACACACTTGTCCGCTCGCAATTTGGTTAAATTTTTAAATTATTGTATGCAATTGCAATCTGTTTCTTGTATTAGGGAGTTGTGATTTTTCTATCAGGGAATTTAATGTGATTTCGTACCAGGGAATTTTTGTGACTTTATACCAGGGTATTTTTTCATCTAATTGTGTATTCATCATTCCACTATCTTCCTTGCTCACGACTGTCCAGAATTGTGTAACATTGCTATCTATGACGTCGTTTTGCAGTGGCTTAATGTGCAATTAAATGCTATCGCTATCATTTAGATCTGATAACCTATAATCCCATTTGGGTTAATTCCCTTATAGGGGCAAATTACTATTGGTCCAAGGAGGCCTTCATTCCATCAATTTATTTGTGTTTTAATTATTGTGTGATTACTTTGTATTTCGTCTAATAAAGGTTATTTTGCTAGCCGGTGTCTACCACATTCTTTTTTCAATATTTTTAATAATTTTACAGGAAACCGGTGTCGTGCCTGAGCCATACCGGAGCGGCTGCAACTACCTGACATATCCAGCCCAGTAACATTATTAGGGATGCACCGATACCGATACTAGTATCGGGGCCGATATTGCCGTTTGCACGAGTACTTGTTACTCGTGCAAACGGCCCGATACATCCCGCCGATACCGGAAGCCGGCGCTGGGCCGGCTTGCCGGTATCCGTGGGGCTGGGGAAGCTGGCCGCGTGCATGAAAGCACGCGGCCAGCGTTCCCCTCCGGCGCGCCAAATACTCACCCTTCCTGAAGTTCCGGTCTCTGGGCAGTGATGCGGTCACGTGGCCGCCGGGCGCATCTGTGACGCTGCCTCCAGCCAAGAGGCCGCGTCACAGGAGCGCCCGGCGGCCACGTGACCGCATCACTGCCCAGAGACCGGAACTTCAGGAAGGGTGAGTATTTGGCGCGTCGGAGGGGAACGCTGGCCGCGTGCTTTTCATGCACACGGCCAGCTTCCCCAGCGTTCGAGCTGGGGGTAAATCCATGAGACCTGGGGGCCAATCCATGAGACCTGGGGGCAAATCCATGAGACCTGGGGGCCAATCCATGAGACCTGGGGGCCAATCCATGAGACCTGGGGGCAAATCCATGAGACCTGGGGGCCAATCCATGAGAGCTGGGGGCCAATCCATGAGACCTGGGGGCAAATCCATGAGACCTGGGGGCAAATCCATGAGACCTGGGGGACATATCCATCAGAGCTGGGGCAAATCCATGTGAGCTGGGGCAAATCCATGAGACCTGGGGGCCAATCCATGAGACCTGGGGCAAATCCATGAGACCTGGGGGCCAATCCATGAGACCTGGGGGCCAATCCATGAGACCTGGGGGACATATCCATCAGAGCTGGGGCAAATCCATGAGACCTGGGGGCAAATCCATGAGACCTGGGGGCCAATCCATGAGACCTGGGGGCCAATCCATGAGACCTGGGGGCAAATCCATGAGACCTGGGGGACATATCCATCAGAGCTGGGGCAAATCCATGTGAGCTGGGGGCCAATCCATGAGACCTGGGGGCCAATCCATGAGACCTGGGGGCCAATCCATGAGACCTGGGGGCAAATCCATGAGACCTGGGGGCCAATCCATGAGACCTGGGGGCCAATCCATGAGACCTGGGGGCAAATCCATGAGACCTGGGGGCAAATCCATGAGACCTGGGGGACATATCCATCAGAGCTGGGGCAAATCCATGTGAGCTGGGGCAAATCCATGAGACCTGGGGGCAAATCCATGAGACCTGGGGGCAAATCCATGTGAGCTGGGGCAAACCCATGTGAGCTGGGGGCAAACCCATGTGAGCTGGGGGCAAATCCATGAGACCTGGGGGCAAATCCATGTGAGCTGCGGTCAATCTCATATAAATTTTTATATGAGGTCTGTTCCTATTGGAAAGCGTCACATGACATTAAATAAAAGTATCGGTACTCGGTATCGGTGAGTACTTTTAAAAAGTATCGGTACTCGTACTCGGTCTTAAAAAAGTGGTATCGGTGCATCCCTAAACATTATAAAACATAACAAGAAAAAAAGGTACTCTGTGCTTATCCCTATAGCTCCATGTGAAACAAAACACAATTAGAAGTTTTGGTTTACTTGAATGGCCATTGAAGGGTAAGATCGCCTGCCACATCACGTCACCTCTAGTGAGGCGAGTCCTATCTAATGAAGCCAAAAGCTGCTTTCTCAGCAACAACATATGTTCATGCTGCTTCTCAGTCATGAGACAAACAGGTGGGTTTTCTTTTATACCCTCCCCAGAAAAATTCCACTTTGAGATTGAAAGCAAAACCATGGTACGGGACAGCTGCAAGGATGACCTGGCTGGAGATATGACAAAAAATACATAGATACATGAAAACGGTGTCGCACCTGAGCCCTTCCGGGGTGGCTGCAACTACCAAACATAGTCAGCCCAGTAACATGTATAAACATAACAAGCAAAAAAAGTAATCTGTGCTTATCCCTATAACACCATGGGAAACAAAACACAAGGGGCCATATTACATTCTTAACGCAAAAGCGCACGTGCGTAAATTAACGGTGGAATTACAATGCATTTTTTCATCAGTCGAACAATAACATGCATAAACCTGACGTGCACAAATGCTCGCGCAGTACTGTTGCGCGCAGAAATCAGTGTGCAAACTGTTTTTTCAATTGCGATTCAGCCAATCAGAATTAAGAACCACAATTATCTCATGTTAAGAAATTGCGCCTGCCAAAGTCAATCTGAGCATATATGCTGCAGTGATAATACATGCACACACAACTTCTCCATTTTATTGGTTTGGTATCAGTAGAATGTGTAACTATACTTTGCTGCATTGGTTTTTTGGGCTGGTGTATTTGGGTTCGGCCAGGTTGTTAATTTTTGCCATTAACACCAGCTTTTAGGAGTTGCTAAAATTATGCGCGCAAAGGCTATGCGTTAAATCCTGCGCATAGATTGTAATACCATCCGCGTACCAGCGCACATTCGCATTTGTGCTCACAATGTTAAGTATAGGACACGCGCAGTACAGTACGCTCGCGCAGGGTTCGCGCAGGTTCACCCGCGGTAGACGATTACGCGCATTTGTTGCGCTGACATTGTAATACGGCATTCGGCGCAAAGGGTTTTACCCCTCGCGTTAATGCGTTTTTGACGCCGGCACAAACGTTTCCGCAAAGATTGTAATTTGGCCCAAGGTAAACCAAAGCCTCTAATTGTGTTTTGTTTCACATGGTGTTATAGGGATAAGCGCAGATGACATTTTTTCTTTTTAATAATTTTGTCCAGTCACCAGGGCCGGATTTACCATTAGGCAGAGTAGGCATGTGCCTACAGGCGCCTGCCACAAGGGGGCGCCATGCTCTGTGTGTAAAAAATTGCAATTTGCAATAATTTAGACCACTGTATCTCTGGAGCCCTAAGGGCTAGAGGGACATATGAGGTATCATTGGAAAGGTCAGTTTATAGCCTTTCCAGTGATACTAAATATAACCAGGTTAGATTTATGTAAAAATAAAATATCTATTAAAATAATATTTTTATCTTTTTTTTCTAACACAGCATTATTATTCAGTTTACAATTATAACGTGAACAGTGATGCTGCACTAACTTACCTCATTTACCATACTGCCAGCAAGTGTGTAACTGGTGAAGCAACGCATTGTTTAATTCAAAACCTAGACCGTGGCGCTGCAGTGAGGAGGGACAGGGGGACTTTGGAACCTGCATCCCTGAATTGTACAGCACACAAGCAGTGGCGTCACTAGGGTTGGTGTCACCCGGTGCGGTAACTTATGGTGTCACACCCCCGCGAGTTTTACGGATTTTTTTTAACTACTCTTACTCCTAAATCCGTACTCCCATATAACACTGAATGCTCATACACACAGCGCACATTACTGTGAGGTTTATTGCTGTGGAGCTCTCTCATATGCTCACACAACTTTTTGCCAACTGCCAGCAAGTACGGTGCCTGTTCGAAGGCAGTGAAAGCACACATGGATATATATTGCCCCCAGCAGCTCTGGATATATTGCCCCCAGCAGCTCACCCATGGATATATATTGCCCCCAGCTCACATATGGATATATTGCCCCAGTTCACAATTATATATTGCCCCCAGCAGCTCACCCATGGATATATATTGCCCCAGCTCACATATGGATATATTGCGCCTCAGCTCACATATGGATATATTGCCCCAGACCAGCTCACACATGGATATAATGCCCCCAGACCAGCTAAAACATGGATATTGCCCCAGCTCTCATGGATATGCCCCCAGCACACATGTATACTGCCCCAAGCACACATGGATACTGTCCCCAGCACACATGGATACTGCCCCAGCTCACATGGATATGCCACAGCTCTCATGGATATGCCCCAGCAGCTCTCATGGATATGCCCCAGCAGCTCTCATGGATACGCCCCAGCAGCTCTCATGGATATTGCCCCAGCTCCTCTCCTGGATAATCCCCCAGCTCCTCTCATGGATATGCCCCAGCTCATGGATATACTGCCCCAGCTCATGGATAATGCCCCAGCTCATGGATTTGCCCCAGCTCATGGATAATGCCCCAGCTAATGGATACTGCCCCAGTTCATGGATAATGCCCCAGCTCATGGATATAATGCCCCAGCTCATGGATATGCCCCAGCTCATGGATAATGCCCCAGCTCATGGATAATGCCCCAGCTCATGGATATGCCCCAGCTCCTGGATATTGCCCCAGCTCATGGATTTGTCCCAGCTCATGGATAATGCCCCAGCTCATGGATACTGCCCCAGCTCATGGATACTGCCCCAGCTCATGGATTTGCCCCAGCTCATGGATAATGCCCCAGCTCATGGATACTGCCCCAGCTCATGGATAATGCCCCAGCTCATGGATATGCCCCAGCTCATGGATAATGCCCCAGCTCATGGATACTGCCCCAGCTCATGGATAATGCCCCAGCTCATGGATATGCCCCAGCTCATGGATACTGCCCCAGCTCATGGATACTGCCCTGGACATGGATACTGCCCCAGACATGGATACTGCCCCAGCACATGGATACTGCCCCAGCTCATGGATAATGCCCCAGCTCATGGATAATGCCCCAGCTCATGGATAATACCCCAGCTCATGGATTTGCCCCATCTCATGGATAATACCCCAGCTCATGGTTTTGCCCCAGCTCATGGATAATGCCCCAGCTCATGGATAATGCCCCCAGCTCATGGATAATTCCCCAGCTCATGAATAATGCCCCCAGCTCATGGATAATGACCCCAGCTCATGGATACTGACCCCAGCTCATGGATTTGCCCCAGCTCATGGATACTGCCCTAGCGCATGGATAATGCCACCAGCTCAAGGATAATGCCCCAGCTCACCTCCTGCGCCGTGTGTCGTCTCCCTCTGAGCGTCTGGCGGCATGGAGCTTGGGCGGTCGCCTGGGGGAGCCACGTGACCAGCCGCGATCTCGCGAGAACTCGGCTGGTGACATGTTTCCCCCAGGCGAGTGCCGAAGCTGCATAGCTTCGGACGCTCGCAGGGTGTCGAACACGTGGTGCAGGGTGAGACACCTGCCCTTAGGGTGACGGTGTCACCCTAAGGGTGGGTGTCACCTGGTGCGGGCCGCACCCCCCGCCCCCACATAGCGATGCCCATGCACACAAGGTTAAGTGAGGTGTCATTGGAAAGGTCAGAGTCTAGTCTTTACTATGATACCAAACATGACCATGTAATGTGTAAAAATAAAAAAATTAAATGCAAAATATTTTTTTCTGTTCTACATCAGAGGCAATATATGCTTTACAACAATGCTGCTGCATTCACTGCCCTCCTACTTTAACCATTCTACACCACTGACTCTCTCACTCCATGCCCCCTCTTCTACTATGTCTTCCTTTTCTACAATCTCGGAGGAGGATGTAACAGAACTTCTTATGTCCTCCTACCCGACCACCTGTCCACTTGACCCCCTCCCCTCACACCTTATTCGGCCTGTCCTACCAGTTACTGTCCCTGCTTTGACTCATATTTTTAACATCTCCCTCTCCTCTGGAATATTCTCCTCTGTATTCAAACGTGCTTTGATCAGCCCATTCTAAAAAAGCCATCTCTTGATCCTACCTCCCTCTTGAACTACTGTCCCATCTCTCTGCTCCGCTTTGCCTCCAAAATCCTAGAACATTTGGTCTATAAACAGCTCACCAGTTTTCTTGCTGCTAACTCTCTACTTGGTCTGCACCAGTCTGGCTTTCGCTCCCAACGATCTACTGAGACTGCTCTGACCAAGGTGACTAATGATTTAGCTACCGCTGAAACCAAAGGTCACTTCTCCCTCCTTATTCTTCTTGACCTTTCCGCTGCATTCAACACTGGTGATCACCCTCTCCTGCTCCTCATGCTGCGTCAACTTGGCCTCAATGACATCACTCTCTCCTGGTCCTCTTCCTGTCTCTCTTTTCACTCCTTCAGTTTCTCCTTCCTTGGTGTCTCTTCACCACAAGTTCCTCCTTCAGTTGGGGTACCTCAGGACTCTGTTCTGGGTCCCCTACTCTTCTCGATCTATACTGCCTCTTTGGACAACCTCATCTCTTCCTATGGAATCCAATATCACTTCTATGCTGATGACACCCAAATCTACCTTTCCTCTCTCGATCTCTCTCCTCCGGTGTTGGACTGTGTTACTGCTGGCCTATCGTCTGTCTCCGACTGGATGACTTCCCATTTCCTAAATCTCAACCTCTCTAAAACTGATCTACTCATCTTCCCTCCCTCTAAAACGTCCATTCCTGCACCCATTTCTCTTCAGGTGAATGGTGCCACCATTACTTCTACCTCTCAAGCTCCATTGCCTCAGGGTCCTCTTGGACTCCAATCTATCCTTTACTCCTCACATTCAGTCTCTAACCAAATATTGCTACTTCCACCTAAAAAATATTGCACGCATCCGTCCCTTTCTTAATCCAGACTCTATTAAAATGCTCTTCCAAGCTCTTATTATCACCCGCCTTTACTACTGTAACCTCCTTCTCTCTGGCCTTAAGAGATCCCAGATTAAGCCTCTGCAGTCTGTAATGAACGCCTATGCCAGACTCATACACCTCACCTCCTGCACCTCACCTCTCTGTCAATGTCTACACTGGCTCCCTGTTTCCTTTAGAATCAAATTCAAAATACTGGTGCTCACATACAAAGCTCTCCATAACCGCGCCCCTGCCTACATCTCCTCGCTTATTAGCAGGTACATCCCATCCCCACCATTTTCCTCAGCCAATGATCTGATGCTATCAGCTCCTCGTACCCGCACCCCCAACTCCCACCTTCAAGACTTCTCCCGAGCTGCACCCTTTCTATGGAACTCCCTCCCCCGAAACATCAGACTCCTCCGTCTCTCCAGTCCTTCAAGAAGTCTCTGAAAACGCATTACTATAGAGAAGTCTATCAGCTCACTCCATGATCCCCCACTGCCATTTCTTGCTCCTCTTCCCATTCAGTCCTCATGCAACCCGCTACTTCAAATACCCTATTCATCCTCACCTAATGTGTCACCCCTCTCCTCTTAGATTGTAAGCTCTCGAGCAGGGTCCTTCCTCCTTCTGTTCCGTGTGTGTAACATATATATGTATATTTTTTATTCTGTTTCTCCCATTGTACAGAGCTAAGGAATTTGTTGACGCTTTATAAATACTTGTAACTGTAACTAATTCAACTAAGGCAACAGATTCTGCCTCTTCCTTTGATTTGAGCACGGAGAATAATAGTTTCAGTTTTGGGGGGGTAGGGGCGCTCCGCATTTCTGTGCCTACAGGCTCCTGAGGTGCAAATCCGGCCCTGCCAGTCACATGACGTCTGGTGTGGAATTTTCAACTTCTCCTCTTATGTCTTTGTTAAAAAAATCTTTGGATTTAAGGAACATCTCATATTTCAGAATTTCGGATGATGGATACTCAATCTGGACCCACAACCAACAAGAAAAATATTTTAGCTAAAAATATCAGTAATTAAGAGATCGTCTGTAATCTTCAGGAATACACAAAGAAGATATAATTACTAGGTCTGATTTGTGGCATTAGGTAATACTGATTAAGTCGGCAAAAGGATGGAAAACAAAAGGCTGAGTGGCAAACAATAGGATGTATATTCTGCAGTTCTCAGACAAAAATTGGCAGCGTTCCACGATCTGGAAAACATAAACATCCAAAACAGACCTTGGAGAGAAAACACAGACAGATATCACAGACAGATATGATTATTCATGAGAAAATGTTTGGTATTTTCATTAACTTTAGGTGCTCATAAAAGAAAAAAAAAGAAAAAAAAATATATATATATAATTTTATTTCAAGACAGCCCAACAATAATCTTAACCATTCGCATACAAAATGCACAGACTTAGCTGCAGGCTAAGATACAAATTGTTATTCCAAATGGAATGTTCTCAAGTCAAATTATAAAATACTTATACATGGAAGCAGCTGCTGGTTTACATGCATATTGTGGAGAGAGAGAAATAACACTAATCACCAGTTCTGGAATTATATTTGTGATAAGGTATTATGAATTCTAAACAAACAGCGGCTAATTTGTTTTTTCTGTTTGATTTGCTTTGGTGTAGGCTGCTTGGCAATGTAAATTATTAGGACTGAAAAATGAAATGGGAGGAAATAAAATTCATTTGCAAGAGCTCAATTCGTTAAGTCGAATAAATAGAGAAAATCATTTACTGTATGTCCTTGCTGTAAGGATACCAAAAAAAAAGAGCTATTATTAAAATGTTTCTACTTATCTACTGCAAGATTTACAGGGAAGTGTAATTCGAACTGCAGTCTTCCAGAACAGAACGTTTTAAGCATATTTTTCTATCAAATTGTTCCATAGTCAGGGATCCCATTCGGCTGCTGATCAAGTTGTAGGAGCGACATGGACAATGTCCTTTCTTATGTGCAGCAACATAAAGTCCATATTATTATTAAATGTTTTAGTTGTATTGGGCCTAAATATTCTGCAGCTCAGTACCAGGTGTTGCATTATATTAGGGCAAGATACAGATGGAGAGAGTCATGAGTTAGAGAGGACTCTCTGCCCTAAAAAGCTTACATTCTAAAGCAGTGATTCCCAACCCTGGTCCTCACTTACCCCTAATAGGCCAGGTTTGCCTCAATAAAGTCAGAAAGTCTAGCCGAAACGTTGCTGTGTTTTGTGCCCCTGTGGCCGCCCTTAAATATATATATGTTTTACAAATCATTGAGTTACTGGTGTAGTAGACCACTGATTTCACACACAGGCCAGGTTTGCCAGTTATCTGAAGCACAGCACAGGTGATATCATTTGCTGCTCGGTGATTGCAGGATTCAATCTGCATTTCCCCAAGGTATTCCTTAAAATCTGGCCTCTTAGGTGTACCTGAGGACAAGGGTTGAGAGCCACTGTTCTAGAGGATGGAACCATCTGTGTGTTTTATAGAGATGTGCATTCGTTTCAGAAAAATTCAGAATTTGGATTGAAATTCATTAATTCGTATTTCATAAGTACTCCAAAATAACAAATTGATAGGATCCGAATTCGAAACTAAACAAAATGGTATCTAACAAATTTAATTCGTTACACATTGTGTCAAAATAAAACAAAAATTTGAATTTTTTTGTGTTCCGGAATCCGAATCGATATTAACTATCGCATTGGATGTTGAATTGATATATCAAATATCGAATTGATCTTAAATTAAAATACATACAATACAAGTAATAAGTCAGCAAACAACTTTATGAAACAAATAAATTTAGTTTCACAAGCACCTTTTGACTCAAATACTAAATCTGGGAGACAGCTTAATATTTAACCCTAAATTGTCTTTTAACAGCAAATTTGATTAATTTGGGTTTTATTTACTGGGTTATCCAAAGAGATCCGAATTGCTTGAGAAAGGTAACCGAATGCTGAAAATCAGCGTTCGGTTACCTTTCCCGGCCATTCGGCTATCCAGAGAGCAGGCAATTCGCCAAATCCTGGCGAATTGCCTGAACATACGGTGCCTGTTCGGTGCCTGTTCGAGGGCAGTGAAAACCCCATAAAAAAGCACTGCTTCGGCTATTCAGAGAACACAAACCAGCAGTGAAAGATTCCCCTAATGCCCTACCATTCGGTGGTTTAATTCGGCAAATTTATTCAGGAGAATCCCATAGGCTTCAATGTTAAAAATATTCCCGTTTTAATTCAATATCTAATAAACCGTTCATTATAAAATTCTGCAGCAAAAAGTCTCTTTAAGCATTTTTCTTATTTATTTTTATTTTTTTCAAAAGTCCGATTTTTTTTTAAGTTTACTTATTTTTTCTGTAACAGCCCTCTTTATTATCATTCCCTGGACCTCATATGCAAATTTCAGACAATTTCGCTCAGTAGTTTCTTTGCAAACAGCGTTTCATTTTCACAGATTCATACAAATGGTTTTGCTAATTTATTCACCTCCCTCGTCTGCGTCTCAGCTGCTTCGGCTGTTTCGGCTCCTGCTCGGGCTTTTTCCGTGGTTTTCGCAGGTTAATCCAGATGTTTTTGGGGGTTTTCTGCATGCATTCGGTGAGTTTTGCGTTAGTTTTCGTCAGGTTTGCGGCAGCTTTTCCCTGCAATTCGGGGACCCTGTGGTGTTTGCTGAATACACCGCAGGGTCACTGGTGTATTTTGGCCTAGGCCGACTAGGCCCAGGCCTAGGGCGGCACTTTCCAGGGGGCGGCGGCCCACACTGGGTGGCCCCACCCCTAAAAAAAAAAATATATATATTTTTTTTTTTTTTTTTGCAAAGTATTTTACCAGGAAGGATACATTGAGATTTCACTAATTTACACTTTCAATTTCACTTTCCAGGGGGAAGCAAAAAACCTCACCACTAAATGGGTTACTCACAGAGCACCGAAATGGCGCCAACTTTTTGGTGTTCTGTAGTTCCCTGCACTTAGGAGAATAAAATTTCCCCACCCTGCAGTGAATTCACCATTCACCGCAGGGTCCCCAAAGTGCATGGAGTCGGCCGCTGAATGCTGCCACCGCAAACCCGTGGCCTGCTGTTTTCAAAAGAACTACTGACCGAAAATGTCTGGAATTTACATATAAGATCCTATGATTGATAATAAAAAGTTCTGTTACAGAAAAAAGAAAAACCGCTATTAAAAAAAAGGGGGGGAAATTTTGCCCAAAAAAATCTGAAAAATGACTAAAAAAAAAAATCAATAAGTAAAGACTTTTTACTGCAGATTAAAATAATAAATGATTTATTAGATATTGCATAAAAACGGGAATATTTTTAACATTGAAACCTATGGGGTTCGCCTGAATAAACCTGCTGATTGAAACCACCGAACATCAGGGCATTTCACTGCCATTTCTCTGAGTCTCAGTACCACATGACTGGCTGAACCACGTGAAACGCACGCGCGCAGCTGCCCGCCCTTTCGTTAACACAGACTCTATTCTGGACTGAACACCCACCGGGAAGGGAATCAAAGCTACAGTGCACCCTCTGGCAGTGGCACCCCACTGCTGACAAGATGGCTCCACAGCATAATTGCTGTGTGCTCATATACACTCGGTTTGCTGGGAGTTTTATTGCAGTGGATTCTGATGCACTCATACACACCGCACATTGCATTGCTGTGAGTTTTATTGCTGTGAATTCTGATGCACTCATACACACTGCACATTGCATTGCTGGGAGTTTTATTGCTGTGGATTCTGATACGCTGACACACACCAAACATTGCATTGCTGGGAGTTTTATTGCTGTGGATTCTGTGATACACACTGCATATTACTGTGAGTTTTATTGCCCTGGAGCTCTGTGATATGCTCATACACACTGCACATTTCTGTGGGTTTTATTGCTGTGCAGCTCTGATATGCTCATACACAGTGCCCATTTCTGGGGGTTTTATTGCTGTGCAGCTCTGTGATACGCTCATATGCAGTGCACGTTTCTGTAGATTTTATTGTTCAACCAATTAGAGCGGCTGTGATCCTGTATACTTGACATGCGTGGCTGTTTTTTGTAAAAATGCTTGAATTTAAACATTTCATAATTTTATTTATCTCAATAGATACATTTGAAATGGTATACAAAATATACAAGTAGGCACTTGGTATCCACTTTTAATATAAAGAGAGGAAAAGGCGGAGCTCTAAGGGGAAAAGGTGGAGCTTAAAGAGGAAGGGTGGGGATTAACCAGGAAGAGGTGTGCCCTTGACAGGAAGGGGTACGTCAAATTTAAATTAGGGGGTGCACGAGTTTAGTCAGGCCTAGGGCAGCACAAAACCTAAATACACCACTGCGCAGGGTCACCAAAATGGGATCGGCAAAAGGAACCAAATTGAAGAGAACCAAAAGTCACCGAACGTGCGGTGACTTTTCGAATCTCTTTGGATAACCCTGTTAGTGTTCAAAATTTGAATTGATATCAACTCAGAAGTATAGTCAGCAAACGACTTTATGAGACAAATTAATTTTGTTTCACTGTTTAATATGACTTAAATACTAAATCTGTGACACAGCTTAATATTTAACCCTAGATTGTCTTTTAATAGCAAAATTTGAATAATTGGGGTTTTATTTAGTGATCTGAAATTCGGATTGATATCAAATATCGAATTTGATATCAATTATCAAATTGATGTATGAAAATCAAACCGATACAAAATTACGAATCGATACAAAACAAAATACGAAACGAAATTAGTTCAGAAATTCTGAAAATTTAATTAATTTAAAACGAAATGAAACGAAACAAAATAAATTTTTCAGCCATGCACACCCCTAGTATTTTAATTAGGTAGTGAGAAGACACCAAGATCAGCTAATATTCACTGTTTCTGGAGATTTAAAGACACACCAAAGACATGAACATTTAATTTAATTGGTAAACTGAGTGTTCTCCTCCCCTCCTTCAGGGTGTCTTAACCGAATGTGATAGACTTCAAAAGGAGAGGGTTGACCTCCACCCATAAGGCTTCCCTCCACTTGAATGGCTGTACTGAGACAGCCTCTCAGGTTTTCGATTTGATCTCCATAGGATGTACAACTCGGGTCTGCTAATGTCTTTCAATGCAAATGTTTTGAGAAGCTTCGGATTAGCGGAATGTTTGGCTGAGTGCTCATCTCAGTGAAGTAGCAGACCTGTCAAAACAAAAGAGTGATAATAGAGACCTGAGCACTGGAATAAAGGTAATTCTGTAAAGATATTGTAAGCAAGGGGTAAAAAGAGCTGGAGCTTAAAGTGTCACTTTAACATGTGCCCAGCTTAATGGTTTAGAGTAGAGGTCAGCAACCCAGGCCCTCCAGATGTTTTGGAACTATATTTCCCATGAGTCTATTCCAACCTAATGAATGGCTAAGCATCATGGGAGATGCAGAAACAAAACATCTGGAGGTTGCTGACCCTAGTTTAGAAGGTGGGGTCACCAAGGCTTCAGAGGAGACATAACATGGAAATGTAATCATGTTGTCCCTACTTTACCACATAGATTTTTATAGTTCCTGCAACCAACATGTCTGCACCAGATGTCCTACATGACTAAGGCTCGAGGCCAAAACGTTATATGCTTTCCCCGGTATGCTGTGAATAAAGACTAAACAGCGGTAAGAAATCGGTGTGGCCTATCTTTTGCTTGACTGCACTAGATGTCCACCAGTTAAGATTACTCTTGCTTATTGACTAAACCTGATGAGTACAGCTACTAGGTTTGCCATGCTTTCCTGGACTGATATCTATCTTGTCCTTTCCTAGATTGACATCATTCGTCCTGTAAGGGCCACAATTTACAGAAATTAAATCAATTAACTAATCAAGAAAATCACAGTAGTTCCTACAATATCCTTCGTTATCTCTCCTTGATTAAGGAATTGATTTCCTTCAGTCCGGCACTTGCCTAATCTTAGATGTTATTGATTTTGTCAGTAACTGAAGGAGTCTTGGGTATGGTAATAAGTTACATGTGTAACACTTTTTCAGTAACAATGGTAGGTTCTATAATGGTGCAATGGTCTCTGTATTTATTACTATTCATTTATTTATATAGCCCCAACATATTCCACAGCCCTGGGCACAGTATAGACAGGGTTACAAAACATTGAGACCGAACAACATATTGATAAACCAGTACAGGAGGAAACGAGGGCCCTATTCCCATGGGAATTTACAATCTAGAAGGGTTGGGGTGGAAACAGGAGGAGAGGACTGCAAGGTGAGAGTGATGGACTGCAAGGTGAGAGTGATGGACTGGTTGGGGCAGTGAGGTGTATCAGTGAGTCGGGTGGTAGGCTTGTCTGAATAGCAATGTTTTAAGGGAGCATGTGAAGGAGGAGAAACTAGTGGAAAGTCTGACAGTACAAGGAAGAGCGTTCCAGAGGATGGGGGCTGCGCGTGAGAAATCCTGCAGTTTATCTTTTGAAGAGGTGATGCGGGGAGAAGCTAGGTGCAGGTCACTGTTTGATCTTAGGGAGTGGGCTGGGGTGTATTTGGTGATTAGTGAGGACAGGTAGTGTGGAGCTGAGTTAGCGAGTGCTTTGTAGGTCAGGGTAAGGATTTTGAATTTAATTCTGCAGTGGATGGGGAACCAGTGAAGAGACTCGCAGAGAGGAGCAGGAGAGACAGATCAGCAGGTGAGCTGGATAAGCCTGGCAGAGGTATTCAGAATGGATTGTAGGGAGAGGCGGGAGAGAGGGAGGCCAGTTAGAAGATTATTACAATTGTCAAATCGGGGGATTACAAGGGCGTGGATGAGTTGCTTTGTGGTGTCAGTGGTAAGAAATGGTCGAATTCTGGAGATATTGCGTAGTTGGTAGCAGCAGGAGGAGGAGAGATACTAGATGTGGGGGATGAAGGAAAGAGTAGAGTCAAGTGTAACTCTGAGACAGTGAACCTGGCTTGATGGGGAGATAGTGATACCATCAGCCATGATAGAGAAGTCAGGAGGTGGGGAGGCAAAAAGAGGGAGGAATTAGTAGGAGCTCAGTCTTATACATGTTAATCTATAGGTGTTGATAGGCCATCCAGGAGGAGATGCCAGATGAGCAGTCGCTGACTTTGGAGAGGACAGGAGGAGAGAGATCAGGGGTGAAGAGGTAAGGAATTGACTTCCTCAGTGACTGAGAGGAAGTGGCAGAGGGTAAGAGAGGGGGCTTCTGGGAGTGGAGGTGGAAGTAGGGGCTTCTGGGCTGCTTTGTGTCAGGATGTTGCTTCTGATAGTGAAGAGTTTTATTTAAGAAGTAATCTGCAAGGTCCTGAGCGTTAAAAGCAGTAAAACCTGTGCTTTGGTCAGTGATATTGGTAATACCAACAAAACATGTAAAGGCAGTGAATACGGTAGAAGCTGTCGGGTATTTTTTTCTATTAGCATTCCTTTGTGTAGTACAATTTTTGCAGAAAGAACAGCTGCCGCTCTTATCAAAAGCATTCAGATGCCAATTGTATTTCACATGAAACACCAATTAGAGAGACGGCTAATTTATGCATGTTAGTAGCTGGGCATTGGAAATGAGCGCATTTGGAATGTACCTTCCATTATGTCTGTAAATGCAGATTATTTGAAATTTAACCTTGGGTAATAAAAGAATAAATATGAAGAATTGAATTTTGCTGGCGTTTCCGAAGATAGATGCTTTTTAGAAAGGCTTTGCGTCTATGCAATTTATAGATGTGATTAGATGGTAGATAATATTAATCCTGCTAAAATGTAGAATATGTAAAAGGGAAACTATATATATATATATATATACAGTGGGGCAAAAAAGAATTTAGTCAGCCACCAATTGTGCAGGTTCTCACACTTAAAATGATGAGAGAGGCCTGTAATTGTCATCATAGATACACTTCAACTATGAGAGACAAAATGAGAAAAAAAAATTCAGAAAATCACATTGTCTGATTTTTAAAGAATTGATTTTCAAATTATGGTGGAAAATAAGTATTTGGTCACCTACAGTACAGTACAAACAAGCAAGATTTCTGGCTCTCACAGACCTGTAACGTCTTCTTTAACCCTTTCGCTGCTGAGGCTTTTCCCGCCCCTGTGCTGAGGTCATTTTTACCGGTTTTGCTCATCATGTTTAAACGTGTTTTGAAGGCTTATTTTAGTATGTGACCCAGACATATTATATATCGTTCTTTCCGTCAGACTCGGTAGATTCATAATATGTCATTATTATATGTATACGTTATGTCATGTCTGTATATTATAACAAAAAATGCAATAAAATATGTATTTTCAATAATTTACAATGTGTAAAGTGTTTTTTTCACATTTTAACATGCGAGCAATTGCGGTTATATTTTGTATGGGGTGCGCTTGTTAAAAAAATTAGAGATGGGGTCTCGATACATTTTTTTTGGGGAAAATTACACTATTTTTAACAAATGCACCGCATACAAAAATCGTTAGTGCAGCATCATTGTTCACATTATAATTGAAATGGGAACAATATTGCTGCATTAACAAACCAAAAAAAAGAAAAAAAAAGTGTTTATTTTTTTTATAATTTTTTTTTTAATTTTTTTTTATTATTATTTTTATTTATTTTTTTGACAAACTTTTTCACAGTAGTGTTTGGTATCGTTGGAACGGCCATGCTGTGGCCGATCCAACCATACCAAACATTAACCCCTAGCTGCCACGGATCGGGAGATAGGGAGTTCATTGGAACTCCCTATCTCCACCGTTGGTGGCAGTTAGGGGTTAAGTCCAGGACTGGCGTCATCGTGCTACGCACAATGACGCCAGTCCTCAGGGGGAGTTCCCGGAGGCTTGGCCGACATCCAAGATGTCGGCCAGCTCCGGGAAAGGATCGCGAACCGGCGCTTTTCAGCGCCGATTCGCGATCCAGCTCCTCAGGGGTTAATGCCAGGCACCATTTGGAAGGGCAGGCTGTGCCCTTCCAAATGATGCCTGGGTTAACCCCCGCAGAGCCGCCGATCGGGAGGGAGAGAGGTCCGAAGGACCTCCCCCCTCCCTTTCAGGCGCCTCCTCCGCACATGCGGGGGGGGCGCCTGAATTAGGTGTCATCGCGCTGCCGCGATGACACCTAATACCAGCGGCTGCGGCTCCGGATGCGCGGCTGACATCGAGGATGTCAGCCCGCACCGGAGGGGCCAGCGATCGGCCGAAACCCGGCCGAACGCTGACCCCAATGGGAGGACGCGCTCAGCGCGTCCTCCGCATACCAGCGGTAATGCGGAGGACGCGCTGAGCGCGTCCTCCGCATTGAAGTGGTTAAATGACCATGGTGTTGGTTTGCTTGACTGGCCAGCAAACTCACCGGACCTGAACCCCATAGAGAATCTATGGGATATTGTCAAGGGGGAAATGAGAAACAAGAGACCAAAAAAACGCAGATGAGCTGAAGGCCACTGTCAAAGAAAGTTGGGCTTCCATAGCACCTCAGCAGTGCCACAGACTGATCACCTCCATGCCACGCCAAATTGAGGCAGTAATTAAAGCAAAAGGAGCCCCTACCAAGTATTGAGTACATTAATAGTAAATTAACACACTTTCCAGAAGGCCAACAATTCACTAACAATGCTTTTTTTATTGGTCTTATGAAGTATTCTAATTTTTTGAGGTGGGTTTTTGTTAAATATGAGCCAAATCATCACAACTAAAAGAACCAAAGACTTTAAACTACTTCAGTATGTGTGCATTGAATTTACATAATACACAAACTTCACAATTTGAGTTGAATTAATGAAATAAATTAACTTTTCCATGACGTTCTAATTTATTGAGATGCACCTGTATATCCATACACAAAACACACAGAACTGTAGGAGGGAGGACTCTGCTCGAGAGCTTAATGCAGCCATGCCATGAATGATGCCATTTATTTATAATTATTAAATTTCTTCTCCCCGTAAATATTAACCCCACCAGGCCCCACATATATAATAATCCCCAGGTTCCCACATATATATAATACTCACCCAGGACCCCCATATATAATACTCACCCAGGTTCCCCATATATAATAACCCCCAGTACCCATGTATAAATGAATAACCCCCAGCCCCACCATGTATAATACTCCTCAAATGTCTCCCTATGTATAAATTAATAACCCCCAGGCCCCCATGTATTATTAGTATTAGCATACTATTGGACAACCACCACGAGCCAACATCTTCCATTACACTGTGCCAAGAGCAAGCGCACAGCGTGGTGATGGTGATAGATCCCAGTGACAGTGGCCGGCGGAGTGTGGGGAAGCTCCAGGTCGGGGTTGTCTGCGCCCTAGCATGAGCACCATCCCGGGAGCCGCAGCATGGCGATGAAAGAGCCGCACGCGGCTCCGGAGCCGCGGGTTGCTGACCACTGGTCTAGGGCAACGGAAGGCAGAATAGTCAGAAAACAAGCAGAGGTCAATAACAGGTTAAATCAGGAGAGAATTCAGGTACAAGGAGCTCAGGTATGGATAACCACGATTTGGCACTGCTTAGAAGGAACTGTTGGATTTTAAAAGACCTTCACCAGACTGCGCCCCCTCTCAAGCCGCACCTCATGCAGCCACCTCCCTGCCTGTTTCAATTTAAACCAGGTGTTGGTGAGCAAGCAGCATCAGACATGCTGCCCTCAAGCACACCGGAAAGGCTGGAAGCCCCCAACGTTACACTTCCATCAGCAAGGGCATTGAAGATGAAACGTGACTGGGTCTTTCAGCAGGACAATGATCCCAAACACACCGCCCGTGCAACGAAGGAGTGGCTTCGTAAGAAGCATATCAAGGTCCTGGAGTGGCCTAGCCAGTCTCCAGATCTCAACCCCATAGAAAACCTTTGGAGGGAGTTGAAGGTCCGTGTTGCCCAGTGACAGCCCCAAAACATCACTGCTCTAGAGGAGATCTGCATGGAGGAATGGGCAAAAATACCAGCAACAGTGTGTGAAAACCTTGTGAAGACTTACAGAAAACGTTTGACCTCTGTCATTGCCAACAAAGGATATATAACAAAGTATTGAGATGGACTTTTGATATTGACCAAATACTTATTTTCCACCATAATTTGCAAATAAATTCTTTAAAAATCAGACAATGTGATTTTCTGGATTTTTCTTTTCTCATTTTGTCTCTCATAGTTGAAGTGTACCTATGATGACAATTACAGGCCTCTCTCATCTTTTTAAGTGGGAGAACCTGCACAATTGGTGGCTGACTAAATAATTTTTTGCCCCACTGTATATATAGCATATATATATTATTGATCTTGAGTGATGCAGCGAGGCCCAAGCATATTACATTCTTTTACTTACAGTGTTGGAGTGAACTAGAACGCTTGGTGTGTAGATCTACGGAGCAATGTTATTTAGGTGAGTATGTACATAATAGATCTTAACTATCTGTTGACTCTTGGTACAAGAGATATGCTATGCACTAAATGCAATGATCTGACAACATAGCAGCTCGGACTCGGTATATAACTCTGTACTTGATGAAGAAAAGTTCTAGAATAGAATATAAAAGCTCTTGCACTTTTCTGTAGTGCAGGAAGAAGGCTTTTATTACTCTCCGATACTAGAAGAAGATGACTCTAGTGAACTTCTATGCTAGTAAAAAGATTATTGCACTTATCTACATCAGAGAAAGTATCTAAAACAGTGAGGGTTATTCAGTTACTGCCGGTGTTAGTCACTGGCATTCCACAAAATTTAAATCTAAAGAGCAGTATGTGAATCTTCATACGGGGTTATTCAGAGGGAGCAGATCTGGCCCCGGAATTTCACTGAACAGTGAGTTTCCCCATATGGTTACATTTCCTTGCCATTCGGCTATTCAGAGAGAAGGTAGTTCGCCAAATTTTGCCGAACTGCCAGCAAGTACGGTGCCTGTTCGGCGGCAGTGAAATCCCCCATAGAGAAGCAATGGATAATCTATTCAGAGAACACCAAACAGCAGTGAAAAGTTGCCGAAATGCCCTGCTGTTCATTGGTTTCATTCGGCAGGTTTATTCAGATGAACCCCATAGGCTTCAATGTTAAAAATATTCCTGTTTTTATTCAATATCTAATAAACCATTTATTATTTTAATCTGCAGTAAAAAGTCTCTTTATTTATAGATTTTTTTAGGAATTTTTTTGTCAAAATCTTTTTTCCATTTTTTTTTATAAACAAAGTTTTTTCTTTTTTCTGTAAGAGAACTTTTATTATCATTCATAGGATCTTATATGTAAATTCCAGGCATTTACGTTGAGTAGTTTTTTTTGCAAACAGCGTTTCAAATTTCACACTTTCAAATCTTTTTTTTTTTTTTTTTACCCCGCTCGTCTGCTTGTTGGCTTTTTCCGGCGGCTGGACTGTGCTGCGTTCGACGGCTCATCAGCATTTTCCAACATGTACGATGTGTATTTTTCCGGCGGTTCCGGTGGGTGTTTGGCAGTATTTCGCAATTGTTTAGCAGGTTTTCGACAGGTTTTCCCTGCGCTATGGGGACCCTGTGTTAAATGCTGAGTTCACCGCAGGGTGGAGAACTTTATTTCCCCAAAGTGCAGGGAAGTGCAGGGACCGAGAGAGCACTGAAATGTTGGTGACTTTCTCTGAATAACCCCATAGTACTGCATAGTCCTGCCCCTCTTTAGATTCAACTTTTGTGAAAAGTTTTCTGGAGATGCACTAGAGGTGCACTCATCATTTACAGTCACTAACCAAATCTTAAAGAAATGGAAAGTCTGTACTTATGGCGCCAACTGGTGACTCTTTATGAGAGAGGAAATGCTATTTCTGGCAGCAGTGATAAAACAGCAGTATCAAGCAGCAAACAAAGTTGCATAAAGTGCAATATATAGCAATGGTAAAACAACAAATGTCATAAACAATCCCTGTAAATTTAGTTATAGAAGCAGTGTTAGGTAGCAGCAATACATAACATCAAGTGTATCCACTTGCAATCTTATATGTGCAAATGTGCAAAACTGCAAGTTGATGTGCAAACTTGGCAGAATATGTGCAGCATAAACCGGTTCATTTAAAAGTGCATCTGTGCAGTGTTTAGCAAATGTTTGCGCAACTAGATTAGTTGATTCTATGGATAATAATAAACACTGTTAAAATTCCCTGTGCAAAAGTCACAAAACACATGAGATTGTGCGCATAAAATAGAAGTTAAAATCAGTCCATTCGTATCGTAAAAAGTGCATAAGTGCAGAGCTGCGATGCGGATTGTGTAATTCAATAAGGTGAACAGAATACAGTAGCTGGTAATGCTCACAAGTAGTGGTATATCCCAAACCACTCAAAGTCTCATGTGGGTGGGGGGGGGGGGTTATGAGCAAAGTCAGTGCTTCCTTCTGGTTATTCCTTCATTAGTGTGACTGACTGAGGAAGCGGCGACATACTGCGAAACGCGTTTTGGTGTACATTGCTGTTATGATCGATTTTATCTGATCCGTTTAGGAATAAATGTTTTATCACATCTGTGAGCGTTTTTTCCATTTTTACTCTGCTGCTGAGGTTACATTTCCAGAGCACCAGCCTGATCAAACTTTGCTACAAACTTTGCTGGGAACAGGCACTGGGATCCCTTATACTATAGGATTCTGCAATGCCCTGCATCTCCACCAACAAAGAAGGGAAATCTGGCATTCCCTACCCAAGCTGCAGCGGCCTGCATAACGAGTGTCTGATTGAGGACACTGAATCATCTGAGTGAAACTCTTTCATTTCCATCATATACATGCATGTTAAGCTTTACTACTCTATGCTTTGTATGATTTTTTCTCTTGGAGGCACTCTTGCAACTCAGACCAACGCTGAAGGCCTATCGAATTGTTTTCCAACTAATGAAGGAATAACCAGAAGGAAGCGCTGACTTTGCTCCTAACCCCCCTACACTAATCAAATCTTGTCACTTTCAACTTAAAACCATTAAATGCACCTGCCCCTATTTAACCCAGGATTCTATTAAAACACTCATCCAAGCTCTTATTATTTCCCGCCTACACTACTGTAACCCTCTTCTCTTTTCAGCAGGACAGTCTTTTCTCATCAAACTCTGTGTCTTAAACATATTCACTAATTTTATATTTGTTTTGTCCTAGCCATTGTGCAGTACTGTTGATTATATTGCTGTTTTATAAATAGCTGTAATTGTAATATACTCGTGGAAGAAAGCTTTAGCAGTCGCTTACAACAGAGAAAAAAATGGGTCTGGCAAAGTTGTCATATACAAAGAGGGGATGTTTATAAATTTTCTCCTGTAGGTTCTATAGTGCCTTTAAAAGAGAAGCTCATGTTTGCTATACGTTGAATGCAGAGCTGTATTGGTAACCCCTATGTGAGGTTCCTCAGGCTCCCAGGCGAGCGTCCCTCCCCTTTTTTTCCCTTTCTTCCCTCTCTCTCTCTCCTTTCTTCTTGGGGCTTGGGCAGGCCCCCTCCCCCTCTTTCTTTTTTATTTTTCTGGTAGCATACTTTTGTTTACTGACCTGTTATTCATTCACCCTTTTCTTTAATTCTATATGTTATGGTTAAAAACCGAAAAGTACATGGCACTTGCCTTACGAATTGAATGCTACTGTTGGATGCTGCTTTTCAATAAATCTTTATTTAAAAAAAAAGAGAAGCTCATACTTTGTACCAGTAGTTCCAAAGAATAATATTCAGTAGTCTATGGATAAAATGCAAGATTAAATCAAAGACATGTAAGAGAAAATCTCAAAATACGTTTTAACACTCAGACTGCAGCTCAAAGCTTTTATAAAGAAGTCAAGGATACATAATTAAATATAATCAAACAAAAATTAGAAACTACCAAACATGGGTACACACTTGGATAAATCTGTCAAGTAACTTGGATTATCAGAGAAAAAACCCCAACATGTTACAGCTGAAATTTTTTTAGAAAAGGGGGCTGCATTAAAACACACAGCAAATCGAGGAAGAATTCAACAGTGAAAGAAGTGATTCCTGTAACTGCGGCTTCAGGATAATCCAGAAGATACCCTAGGGGTCAAAATATTATTTTGTTATCATTTCAGATTCTTCAAACCATATTATCCCTTCATAACTCTGCACCGCTTGTCAACACGACCTTCTAAACGCATATTATCTTTACTTTTCTGGCTAAGGCATGTGTGTCTCTCTTGGAATGCGTGAGAATTTTGAGCTTTGCTTTGAAGAATTACTGAAGAATTTCATAGATTGATTCATAACAACCAAAAAAAATATTTCCATCCCTTCGAACTATCCTTCAAGAATGTTTTGAGTCGGCCATGCGTGTGTGGCTTTTTTTTCTGCGGCCAAGATTTGTTTTTTAAATATTTACGTTAACTGGAAATGCTGAGATAAGAAATACTTATCACCTTGTGTGTTTTTGATACACTTTGCAAATAATAATTATTTGAAGCAGTACACCAAAGAAAGTGATTCATTACACATGACTTGGTAACGGAACATTTTTAATTAGTTTGCTTGCAATGCTCCGTACCTTGTGTTTATCACTGCTGCGAAGACTGCAAATTAAATAAATTGCATTTGATCTTAATTGTCCTCAAAACAGCTTTAACAGTAATCGGCACTAATGCTTTAGCGAGATAATTATTGTTAATAAACAGTATCCAAAAGTCAATGTCTACCACTTCATTTCAACTCCACCACACGCTACATTTAAAACACCTTCTGCTGTATATATTCAGTATAAAGTGCATGGTATAACATTCACATACAACCATAAGGATAAACAGTTACCGTGTCCAAAAAATGATTGTGTTTGAGAAAAAGTGTTTACATGACAAAACAGAAGCCATGTGAGCCATAATGAGTAAAATAGAAGTCTTCTGTCTAAAATCCAACTTTTCTTCTGCTTAATTGGGGATCACCAGCAGAGCATTGGTCCGTTCTCCCAAATGTAACTCCTAATTAAGCATTAATTAAGCATCCTAATTATAGAACTTTCACATTGCTATCCAGCCAATTAGAAAGGATACTGCACGAAGTCTTTCTATTCATTTTTTGAATGAGTTATTAAGTCACATGCACAATGATTCCATAAGAAATACTTCCTGATTTTCTCAAATGTATACTGATCTAGTAAATATACTTTATATAGCACCATATCAGTGTTTCCCAAAACTGTCTTCAAAACCCAGAAGCAGGCCAGGTTTTAAGGATAGCCTTGGGGAAATACAGAATGAATCCTGCAATCACTGAGCTTAAAATGATATCTCCTGTGCTTCAGATATCTGGCAAACCTGGCCGGTTATAGGGTCTTGAGGACAGGTTTGGGAAGTACTACGCTAAATAAACCTACCAGTAGTCAAAAGTGATTGTAAAAATGTTTTAAAAAATACACCCAAAAAACCCTAACCAGATACGGGGCCCTTTTCCAGCTGAACTGTTAATGGTGTCTCACATGTGGAATTATTCTTCGTGAGACATTTTCTCTTTGCAGCTTGTAATTAATGGCTCGGTTGGAATAGCACACCATATCTGAGAATTCCAAATCCCTGAGCTGTCAAACTCCGGGCCCTATTCCCTAGTGAATACTAACATTACCGTTCAGGTGAGTAAGTGTTAACACCAGGATACAGGAGTTGAACGCATGCCCGCCATATTACCTTCCCAACAATAATCCTTGTACAAATCAGTTATCGTATCTGTGATTGCGCTAGCTTGTGCAAGATTACTGTACTTTGCGCTCCCCATGTTAAGTATAGGATGAGCAATCAGCAATTAACGTTAGGATAAGTAAGGTATTACAAAGTCCTAACTCTAAGGCTAGGGTCAGACGAACGCATTTTCGTGTTGTCTGTGAAAAAGTGCGTTCGAACGAATGGACGCATTTTTTCACGGAGTACGCGATAGCGGTCATACGATGCGCATTTGCGTTCGTGATTTTGTATGGATCATCAATAAAACACTTTTGCATCTGGACGTTACGTTGGCCGGACATTAGCAGTGTCTGACATCTCCAAATCACGCAAACACGCCGCTAGCGGACGCAGCGCACTCTGTACGACCGTACTAGTGGTTTCACGTTCTCGACAAAATGCGTTCGTTTGCCACTTGCGTTGCACGGCCGGACTTTCGTGCGACCATACTTCGTATATTGGCCGTCATTGCCCGTCATTTGCTGCTAGTGCGGCCGTAATTAAGTGCGCCAGAACGCACGTTTAAAGTGCGCTAGTCTGACCCCAGCCTAATCACCACACCGATGAGCTAAATGAATTTTTAGCGACACCTAAAAGCTGGTGCTTACTGATTGCTCTTTTGCAGAATCAGTTAGCACCAGCTACAAAAAAAATAAAAAATTCCGATACTCACCTTTTATCCTGCGGCGAATACGGCACCCCGATCCGCAACTTCTGGCCGATGGGAGCAGAGTGACACTGGGGACATAAAGTCCCCAGTCTTCCTCCGCTGCCCTGCACGATCTCACGAGAGCGAGATTGTGCAGGGCTCGTAGCCCGGCAGTGCAACCATCCATGCAGTCCTATGGACTCCAGGAGGTGATACTCGCGGTGGTGTGGAAGCGTTACCGCAAGTATCATGGAGGGTAGCGCTGCATTCCATGGCAAAGTGTTGAATTAGCTCCTGCCTCGGAATACGGTGCTAAAATGGGGATGCTATGGGAAAACCTGCTGGCGCAGGGAAGCAGGGAATAGTGCCTGAAAGAGAATGCCCCAAATCTTTTACAAAAGAAAGTTCCCAAATCAGCAAAAATGATCAGAATATAATCTGATCATTTTGGATTTGAAAATCCCTAACATAACTCTAATTCTGAAACAAATGTAGAATTAGTAACCCTAATCCTAACCTTAAAAGCAATCCTAACCCTAAAAGCAGTGCTTCATTTGAAAATCAGAAAGTGCTGAAACACAAAGTGCATTTGAGAGTGGAAGGGTGACAAGATGGGCTCAGGTCCAGGAACACGTACCTAACACGGTGCTGAAAAGAACATGCTATGTACCACTACCCAAATGCCCACTTACTAATAATTAGCATGATATAAATGTTATGGCAATAATCTAAAATTAACATCTTTGATTTTATACCACATGAGGTACTGGATACACAGAAATAGGTACTGGACTGCAGAAAGTAAAAAAAACGAGAGGTCCCGGATTCCCCACAAATTAAACCTTGCCTAAAAGTAATTTGTGTGCTAACCCTAAAGGTAACCCTAACCCTTACAGTTTACAGACTGCTTTTGTGAGGGAGAAGTTGACATTCGCTGTGGCATTTGAAGTGTATGTAAATGTGGTGGAAGATGTATCGGAAATCAATGTCACTCATAATCCAGAGTATAATGCATCTACCTATGCATTTTGTCTAATATAAAAGTATAGTTGTTCATTATTGTGTTTATCCATGATGAAGGCTCGTGTTTGAGTTGAAACGTCAGAGATTTTAATGAGCAGTTAATAAAGTTTTTTGTTTTTATGCAAGTCCGCATAAAAACAATATATATATATATAGATTAGGTCGGCCGTGTTAGTCCAGATGCCAAAACACAGACTGCTATACTCTTGATTTATATATATATATATATATATACACATAAACTTTTTTTGTTTTAGATTTGAGCATCTAAGCTTTCTCTCCACTGTTTTCCATTTTCAGCCATATGGACCCGTTACATTGCTGCCCGATCTCTTTTCCCACAAGTAAAATAGAACGTGATATTGAGTTTTTATAGTGTGTCAAATTAATGATTATGTCCTCGTATAGAGGGATATCTGCTTGTGGCTGAAACAAGCCCTGAGGATATTTTAAAAAGTGTTGCAATTTGCCCAAAGGCTGAAGGCCACTCCTGTGTATGTGAGCTACGTGACCATCATTATGTTTAATTTGTTCGGTATTATGACACAATGTCTCGCATTAATTCTGCTTTTGACCGAGCTACATGCTCAGCATTTCCAATGTGGCGTATTTTTTTTCAGACATGTATAATACCAGAGGAGCGGTGATCACGGCGGCAGATACTGCTGACCTGTAATATGAACCTGCTTTAAAGCAGGACCACTTTCAAAACAGCGCTATTCCATGTACTTGTGCTTGGAAGTTATTTTCCAGGAATCCGGTATTCTGTCAGCAAAGTAGACATTCATTATGATTCACCTCCGTGAGACTCCGACTAGCTTCAAAGTCCAACCTAATGTTCACACAATTTTATTTCTTTGAGACATGCTCTACCCCTCTACTTGTAAAATTACGTATAAGTTTACGTATTCTCGTGCAGTGCGTCTACCTTAAGAAACGTCCTTTACCCTTTAAGGGTTACCTGAGGAAAATAAAATGAAGGAATTTTCAGCCATACCCTTAACATATTGATACCCTTAATATATTGTATCTACTACATTACCATGTTCTTAAATCCATTCTCTATCAAGTTATTTTAGATAAAACCACTGTCACCAACCAGTAAAAAAAAAAATGTAATCACTCCTTATTAATTATACAGTAAAAGAATAATTTGGGAAGATACACTGCCAGGCTTATTCAGAGAGCACCGAAAAGTCTGATTCAGCATTCACCGCAGCGTCCCTGTAGTGTGGCGAATCAGACCGCCAAACGCTGCTGCAAACCAGCTAGATGCCCCCCACAAACCTGCCAGACGCCACCGCAATCCTGCCGGACAGCCGCCGCAAACAGCTGTCAAACGCACACCCACAAGCAGCCGACAACCCACCAAACAGACCGTTGAACGCAGCTGATGACCCACTGAACAGACCGCCGAACGCTACGGAAAAAACAAACTACTGAACGAAAATGCCTGAAAATTATATATGTGGTCCTAAGGATAATACAAAAAAGTTCTGTTACAAAAAAAATTGGAAAAAAAAATTCACCGAAAGAACCCCCGAAAACTTCCTAAAAAATAAATAAAGATACTTTTGGCTGCAAATGAAAAAATAAATGGTTTAATAAATATTTAATAAAAACGGGAATATTTTTTACAATGAAACCTATGGGATTCGCCTGATTAAACCCGTTGAATGAAACCACCGAACATCAGGGCATTTCTCTGACATTTCTCTGCTGTTTGGTGTTCTCTGAATAGATTAACCATTACTTCTCTATAGGGTGTTCACTGCCATCGAACAGGCAGACTTTGTGTTTAACCCTTTGTCTGCGAAGGACGTCCCGCTTCCCTCTGGGGTCCCGCGGCGTTCTGACTTCTAGGAAGTCAAACGCATCTTTTGACAATGACGTCATTTTTGGGCGACCCACGGGAGATCGCATGAAAGGGAGGGGTGGATCCTTTCGGATCACCCTCCCTCCCGATTGTCAGACCTCGGAGGCTGGCGCGACTCCGGCGTCCCCCCCGGCAGTCTCGGGGTCTGCGTCCTCCCCGCAGCCCTTCCTCACGTCCTGTGCACACGTCCCGCCGGTCCCAGCAGCTTTACGATATTGTCGGCGGCGCGCCGCGTGTGACGTCATCACGCCTCCAACGTGGGTTCCCCCGCATCATGTGACCCTGGTAACCAATCAGACTGAAGGGCGCGTTATTTATAAGTGCTTTTGCCATTTTGCATTGCCCTTTCGTGGTTCTGCTTGTCTAACCTATATACTTGCTTCTTTATACCTTTGATTGACTTTCTGTGTATGACCTGGCTTCTGGATTTCGACCTGTGTACCTCTTTACTCCTTTGACTCGGCTTCTGTAATTTTGACCTTGTATACTGCGTATTCCTACGACCTAGGATTGTGTTAACCTCTCTGGTACTCCGTACTTTCCTGTCTCCATACCAGCCACTCTAAGGACTGGTTTCTGTCCTCCTTGCCTACATCCCTGCCTTATAGGTTCACCTTTTCTCTATTGCGTAACCCAGCCAACTTAAGGACTGGTATCGCAATTAGTTTAGAGTCTCCTGTTATTTCATAGGGCTGACCGTAGCAACCCTCGGATACGTGTGTCTGCCTGACACCGATCGGGAGTTTACAGCCGCACAAACCAGGCACCGCTTAAAAGGGGAGAGTCTCCCCTTTTAAGTGGTGCCTGGTTTTAACTCCTTAAAACCGGCACTGGATCACGGCCTAGCTCCGGTGGGGGCCGCCATCTTGGATGGTGGCTCCACCTCCGGGTCCCCCCTGGCCACCTAATGTCATCAGGCATGGCGCGATGACATCAGTTAGCCGGGGAACCCCTAGCTGCCCGGGGATTTCCCAAGGAAATCCCCTGGTGGAGATAGGGGGTTCCTTTGAACCCCCTATCTCCTGAACCGTGGCAGCTAGAGGGTTCAAGCAGGGTATCATTTGAAAGGCCTGAGCATGGCCTTTCAAATGATACCAAACAGGACCATGTTTGAAATAAAATAAAATAATAAAAATAATTGTAAAACAAATAAAATAAAACCATGTTTTTTTATTTGTGTGGTTTTTTTTAATGCAGCAATATTGTTCCCATTTCAATTATAATGTGAACAATGATGCTGCACTAATGATTTTTTTCTATGGGGTGCGTTTGCTAAAACTCACGTAATTCTCCCCAAAAATATGTAACGGTTCCCATTTCTAATGGTTTTTAACAAGCGCAGCCCATAGAAAATATAAACGCAAAGGCTTGCATGATAAAATGTGAAAAAAACACTTTACACGTTGTAGATGAGTAAAAATTCTAATTTTATTGCATTTTTTGTTATAATATACAGGCAGGACATGACGTATACATATAATAATGATATATTATGAATCTGCGGAGTCTGCCAGAAAGAACGATATATAATATGTCTGGGTTGTATAATAAAACGTGGCTTCAAATCGCTTTTAAACATGATGAGCAAAAGCGGTAAAAATTAGCTCAGCACACAGAGGTGAAATGGCTCAGCAGTGAAAGGGTTAATAAGCGGGGGATCTGAGTTTTAGATACAGAGTCCCAGCTGCTCAAATTGTTCTAGCACCTTGGGTGCCTTGCCAGAGGAGCTAATACTTTTGGAGACACATTGTAATAATGATTTTCATTTGTAATAAATCGAATTCCTTTAAACTGCTCCTTAAGTTGAGTGCAAGCAATCTTGGTGCACCAACAGGTGCTTTGTAGGTCAAGCATACTCGATCTTGGTAGTGATGGGTTACATTTTGACACATCTTACGATTTTTACCCTGTTAGTTAAATACGCTGCACGTTCAACTTGTGCTACTGTATGTGCAGATAAACTCAGCCGCTTCCCTCTCCCACACAGCAATGAGCACAAAAGTAGGAGTTGGCGGCTGCTGAGGAAATAGGCTCTGGTAAATGTTTTAAATTGCTATAATTTTCCTTTTACCAGACTGGATCTATTAAGATTTACCTTAAAAAAACCTTCAATAACCATTTAAAGGGAGAACAATAACAAGCAATACAAGAAACATTTGAGCATAAAAGAACACAAACTTTCAGCATGCAAAGTGCAGGCAGTCTTGTAATAATCATTTTAAGGTCCCTAAACATTAGCGTGCATGCAAAATCACTGTTTTGTCCTAGGTTTTTGTGACAGCTATGCGTCACTTGACTCAAGCAAATGTCACACTGTTTTAAACAACTCTATTTTATAATGCATTATTATACTTTGTATATATATATAGCGCCAGCATATTCCGCAGTATTGAACAATGGGCCAAATATAGACAGGGTTACAATACATTGAGACTGAACAACATTTTGATAAACCAGTACAGGAGGAAACGAGGGCCCTATTCCCGTGGGAACTCACAATCTAGAAGGGTTGTGGGTGGAAACAGGAGGAGAGGACTGCAAGGTTAGAGTGATGGACTGCAAGGGGAGAGTGATGGACTGGTTGGGGCAGTGAGGTGTATTAGTGAGTCTGGTGGTAGGCTTGCCTGAATAGGAATGTCTTAAGGGAGCGTTAGAAGGAAGGGAAACTAGGGGAAAGTCTGACCGCACGAGGGAGAGCGTTCCAGAGGATGGAAGCTGCGCGTGAGAAATCCTGCAGTCTATCATGAGGTGATGTGGGGAGAAGCTAAGCGCAGGTCACGGTTTGACCTTAGGGAGCGGGTGTATTTGGTGATTGCCCGCGATGGACTGCTTTTAGGAATCAAAGGATCTAATTACTCTCACTAAGCCCATGCTTCTGGTTCTTCCTATGCTGCCCTGCTAACAATCTTCCCATTCCCTCTGCTCCTATCTGTTTCACCTACCCCAGTCCCTTAGATTGTAAGCTCATGGGACGTCTGACTGAGCACTTGGTTAAGTGCTCTACTACCTGGACAGTCAGTTATCCTACGGGCAGGGTCATCTTTTCATTATGTATCATGTACGTCTCCTGTTTGTGCTCCCCTAATGTAAAGCGTTGCGGAATATGTTGGTGCTGTTTAAATGCCTGTATAATAATAATAATAATACAAGGTTTTCTTTAGTACATTCAATTCACTAATCCACATTTCGGTTTTACCTCTTGGTTCTGTGTACTCTGTTAATAATTTGCCTGGCTTGGGTCAACCTTGGCTTGATACACATATATACAGGGTGCATGCGGCTCACACAGGCAGCAGTGGCGGCTTGCGGACCCCCGCACTGAAGGTGGGCGCCATCTGATGATGTGAGGGCACCATCTGATGATGCGGGCGTGTAGGAGAAGGGCAGCGAAGAAAGAAGCAGATGAAAAAAAAGAGGCAGAAGAACTGAAAGAAAGGGGCAGAGCAGAGGAAGAAGAGAAAGAAAGAAAGAAATAGGCACAGACTGATCCCGTGCCTGACCAGCGGACCATGTATAGCCCACTGCACAGTATGTGTTGTCTGCGCAGTGTGCAGTGGCGTAGCGTGGGGGGGGGCTGCGGGGGCCGTGGCCCCAGGCACAGTTTTGTTAGGGGCGCATAATTTCAAAAGAAATTTGCGCCCCTAAAACTTGAGGCCCGGACTGACCCGCCGGGCCCTCGGGCGCCGCCCAAGGGCCCGCAGGTTGAGGGGACCCAGATGCCGGGCAGCAGGAGTGCCTGCCCGGTCCTGAACAGCGTGTGAGTCCATCCGTGTTGAAGGGGATGCGGCTGCATGCAGGCGCAGCCGGTCACGTGGTCCGGCTAATCAGGTGGTACTGAGTCTCTGTACCACCTGACTGGCCGGACCGCGTGACCTGCGCACGCACGCAGCCGCATCCCCTTCAACACGGACGGACTCACACGCTGTTCAGGACCGGGCAGGCACTCCTGCTGCCTGGCATCTGGGTCCCCTCAACCCCTGCTGGATCCGGAGCTGGGGCAAGTATCCATGTGAGAGCTGGCTGCCGCTGGGGCAATATCCAGGTGAGAGCTGGGGAAAATCCATGAGCTGGGGGCAAATCCATGAGCTGGGGCAAATCCATGAGCTGGGGGAAAATCCATGAGCTGGGGCAAATCCATGTGAGAACTGGGGCAAATCCATGAGCTGGGGCAAATCCATGAGCTGGGGGCAAATCCATGAGCTGGGGCAAATCCATGTGAGAACTGGGGCAAATCCATGAGCTGGGGGCAAATCCATGAGCTGGGGGCAAATCCATGAGCTGGGGCAAATCCATGAGCTGGGGGAAAATCCATGTGTGAGCTGGGGCATATCCATGAGCTGGGGCAATATTCATGTGTGAGCTGGGGCATATCCATGTGAGCTGGGGCAATATCCATGTGAGAGCTGGCTGGGGCAATATCCATGTGAGAGCTGGGGCAATATCCATGTGTGAGCTGGGGCAATATTCATGTGTGAGCTGGGGCAAATCCATGTGTGAGCTGCGGCATATCCATGGGAGAGCTGGGGCAATATCCATGTGAGAGCTGGGGCAATATCCATGTGTGAGCTGGGGCAATATCCATGTGTGAGCAGGGGCAATATCCATGTGAGAGCTGCGGCAATATCGATAACGTGTCCACAGGTTGGGGGGGCGCACAATTCTTGGCTGGCCCCGGGCGCTGACAACCCACGCTACGCCACTGGCAGTGTGTGTGTGTCCGCAGAGTGTGTGTGTGTGTGTCTCCGCACAGTATGTGTGTGTCCATCCCTACACAGTATGTGTGTGTGTCCGCACAGTGTGTGTGTTCACACAGTGTGCTTGTGTGTGTGTCCACACATTATATGTGTTTGTGTTCGCACAGTGTGTGAGTCCGTACAATGTATATGTGTGTGTGTTCACATAGTGTGTGTGTGTCCGCACAACATATATGTGTGTGTCCTCACAGTATGTGTGTGTCCGCACAGTGTGTTTGTTTGTCCCTGTACAGTGTGAGTGAGGGTTAGGGTGTGTTTGATTGGGGAGGTGTCTGATTGTGGAGTGTTTGTATAGATGAGGGGTTTGATATTTTTACAGACGGGGTATTCTCTTTGGGGTGATTTTGGGGCATATGCAAATGTCTATATATTATGAGGAGCAGTGGTGGAACTACCAGGGTCACAGCGGTCGACCGGGCCCTGGCATTCCGCCACTTTAGGGGGGCCCAGCGGCTCAGGCAAGCATTTGTGCCCGCAGCCATGTCAGCGCGCCTGCTCTGCTTCCACATTCTACTGGAGCAGGCACACGTTGCATTGGCACCGCCCCCTGTCACGCGGTGGGGAGTGGCACCAATGTAACGTGCGCCTGCTCCAGTAGAATGTGGGAAGCAGAGCAGGTGTGCTACAGCGCCGCCCCGGCGGTGTCCCTGCGGCGCCTGTTCCCTGGCTCCCGGCACACTCCAGCCTGGGATGTCAGGTAGTGCGGGCAGGCTGTGGGAGGAGGCGGTCAGCTGCTGGCGCTGAGCAGGTGGCCCCTACAACCTGAAGAATGCAGCGATCAGTCTGGGGGTGATACATCCATGTGAGCTGGGGACAATAATTTATTTCCATGTGTGAGCTGCTGGGGCAATTATTTATTTCCATGTGTGAGCTGCTGGGGCAATTATTTATTTCCATGTGTGAGCTGCTGGGGGCAATTATTCCCATGTGTGAGCTGCTGGGGGCAATTATATCCATGTGTGAGTTGGGGGCAAATATATCCATGTGAGCTGGGGGCCTGGCTCCCCTGTCTATCTCACAGTCACTTTGTTTCCATATGGAGCCTTAAATGCCCCCATGTTTTATCACTCTTGCTCCTGGGGCATGGTTCTGCCAGGCTCGGCCAGTGTGCCATACCCATGCAGGCATACAAGCCAGGCTCTCTGATAAGCCTGGGTCAGGGCTTTGCTGTGGATTCTGTACCTGCTCTTACACCCCAGTGCTTCCTGTGAGATTCATTGCTGTGGAGCTCTGTGATACGCTCATACACACCGCAGGGAGTTTTATTGCTGTGGAGCTCTGTGATACGCTCATACACACCGCACATTACTGTGAGAGTTTTATTGCTGTGGAGCTCTATAATGTGCAGTGTGTCAGGTCACCACCATACTGAAAGCCCCCCCCCCGGTAATCCTAAATTGAACTAATTAATATAAATGGCGTACTCTCTTTTTATATTTAAGGGAGAAAAAAATATGGATTTGGGGGGGGGCCTTCATGGATTCTCTCACCGGGGCCCTCAGGTTTCTAGTTATGCCACTGATGAGGAAATATATTGTGTAGTGCTGTGTTAGAGAGTGTGGTATTTCAAAAGTTAACAAAGTTTCAGACCTGAGCAAGAGAGAGATTAGCTCTTGAAATCTAAACTTTTAACCCCTTCAATACCCGCAGTTTATGCTGAAACAAAATCTGAGAATTTATTTTAAACGTGGGATGAGTAAAATCATACAGTTGTACAATTCTGTGATGTACCGTTAGTAATAGTACTATTATTGGACAAAAAACACTAAAAATTGCATTGGGAAAAAAAATGGCATGTGCAGCTAAGAATTAATTAAATATAAAATTGCAGTTTTCCTCAGAGATTGTTAATCCAAAATACTTAAAATTTTGAAGTAGATTTGCTCATTTTTAATTTTTCATTTATTCTTTTATCTTTTACAGAATTATCGCTGGGACAAAAGGTTCTAAACGCTAGATGGAGTCCCTTATGTTACATATTTTAAATTGAGGTCTGCATTATCAGCATACAGGTGGTAATGGCCTTTGTGTCACATAGAGTAAATTTTGATATAGATAGTAAAAATGGTGAGATGTCCTGCTATCCTGAGATTTGAGGTAATTATATTGAGATTAGTAGCAATGCAGCTTCCAAAATTACCAATGGAATATGACATTGATATCTGTATGTGGCTTAATATTCATAAATGATCTGCCCAATGTCTGCAAAGCCTCAACTGTACACATGTACGCAGACGACACTGTAATCTATACCAGCAAATCTATCTGTAATCTATACCAGCAAACCAAATCTCCCACAGTTGGAGGCAGTGCTGCAAGAACAATTCACAGGAGTAGAAAAGTGGATCACAGATAGCAAACTTTTTCTAAATGCTGACAAAACTGTTACAATGCTCTTTGGAACCGCACCTAAACTACACAAATTGCAAACACCCCATCTATGTGTGGGGACAAGATCAAATGACACGCTGACTACAATCACGTCTCTCAAATATCTAGGTATGGGGTTGGACCCAAATCTATCTTTTGGCCCCCACATCGAAAAACTCTCATCTAAACTCTACCCCAAACTAGGTGCCCTGTATAGAAACAAATCCTGCCAGAGCCCAACGGTAAGAAAGCAGATTGTACAACAAATGCTTATGCCAGCCATTGAATACGTAGATGTAGTGTATGCAGCTGCCCCTCAAACACACCTCCAGAAACTTACTATATTGTATAACTCATTCTGCCGCTTTGTCCTACAATGTAACTACATGACCCACCATTGTGACATGTTAAAAGAACTAAACTGGCCATCACTGGAATCTAGATGCACTCTTCACCTTTCCAACCTGGTGTTTAAGAGCTTTTCTGGGAAGCTACCACCCTACTTAAATAGGCTGCTTCCCCCAGCAGCTCCCTCATCACTGGTGTATTTTGGCCTAGGCCGACTAGGCCCAGGCCTAGGGCGGCACTTTCCAGGGGGCGGCGGCCCGCACTTTTTTTTACTTTTGCAAAGTATTTTACCAGGTTGGATACATTGAGATTTCACTAATTTACACTTTCAATTTCACTTTCCAGGGGGCAGCAAAAACCCTCACCACTAAATGGGTTACTCACAGAACACCGAAATGAGGCCAACTTTTTGGTGTTCTGTAGTTCCCTGCACTTAGGAGAATAAAATTTCCCCACCCTGCAGTGAATTCACCATTCACCGCAGGGTCCCCAAAGTGCATGGAGTCGGCCGCTGAATGCTGCCACCGCAAACCCGTGGCCTGCTGTTTTCAAAAGAACTACTGAACGAAAATGTCTGGAATTTACATATAAGATCCTATGATTGATAATAAAAAGTTCTGTTACAGAAAAAAGAAAAACTGCTATTAAAAAAAGGGGGGGGAATTTTGCCCAAAACAATCTGAAAAATGACTAAAAGGTACTAAAAAAAAAATCAATAAGTAAAGACTTTTTACTGCAGATTAAAATAATAAATGATTTATTAGATATTGCATAAAAACGGGAATATTTTTAACATTGAAACCTATGGGGTTCGCCTGAATAAACCTGCTGATTGAAACCACCGAACATCAGGGCATTTCACTGCCATTTCTCTGAGTCTCAGTACCACATGACTGGCTGAACCACGTGAAACGCACGCGCGCAGCTGCCCACCCTTTCGTTTACACAGACTCTATTCTGGACTGAACACCCACCGGGAAGGGAATCAAAGCTACAGTGCACCCTCTGGCAGTGTCACCCCACTGCTGACAAGATGGCTCCACAGCATAATTGCTGTGTGCTCATATACACTCATTTGCTGGGAGTTTTATTGCAGTGGATTCTGATGCACTCATACACACCGCACATTGCATTGCTGTGAGTTTTATTGCTGTGAATTCTGATGCACTCATACACACCGCACATTGCATTGCTGGGAGTTTTATTGCTGTGGATTCTGATACGCTGACACACACCAAACATTGCATTGCTGGGAGTTTTATTGCTGTGGATTCTGTGATACACACTACATATTACTGTGAGTTTTATTGCCCTGGAGCTCTGGGATACGCTCATACACACTGCACATTTCTGTGGGTTTTATTGCTGTGCAGCTCTGATATGCTCATACACAGTGCCCATTTCAGGGGTTTTTATTGCTGTGCAGCTCTGTGATACGCTCATATGCAGTGCACGTTTCTGTGGATTTTATTGTTCAACCAATTAGAGCGGCTGTGATCCAGTATACTTGACATGCGTGGCTGTTTTTTGTAAAAATGCTTGAATTTAAACATTTCATAATTTTATTTATCTCAATAGATACATTTGAAATGGTATACAAAATATACAAGTAGGCACTTGGTATCCACTTTTAATATAAAGAGAGGAAAAGGTGGAGCTTAAAGAGGAAGGGTGGGGATTAACCAGGAAGAGGTGTGCCCTTGACAGGAAGGGGTACGTCAAATTTAAATTAGGGGGTGCACGAGTTTAGTCAGGCCTAGGGCAGCACAAAACCTAAATACACCACTGTCCCTCATCCTATAACCTCAGATCCAGGACCAGCACCTTACTTGCAATACCGCAATACAAAAAGAAAGTGGCTCGATCCTCATTTTCCTACAGAGCACCGCAAATATGGAATAACCTCCCAGACACCATCAAATCTTCCCCCAGTCTTAAATCCCTTAAGAGTTCCCTATTAACATACCTCAATACAAAATGCACCTGTAAACATGTAACATAATGACTTTATTTCCTACATATTTATTTTTCTGATAATCTGTATATTTGGTCTTGTGTTAATATCTTGCATTTTACAATTTTGTACTTCTGTAACCACTCAATGTTCTTGAACCCAGGACATACTTGAAAACGAGAGAAATCTCAATGTATCCTTCCTGGTAAAATCCTTTATAAATAAATGATGTGTATGGGAATTACAGTAACACCTTGTATCTGTACTGCGCAAAAAAAAAAATCGGCAAAAATATTTTTGCCAACAAAACCCGAAAAATGCTTAAAATATCCCAAAAAATCTATAAATAAAGAGACTTTTTACTGCAGAATAATATAATGAACGGTTTATTAAATATTGAATTAAAACGGGAATATTTTTAACATTGAAGCCTATGGGATTCGCCTGAATAAACCTGCCGAATTAAAACACTGAATGGCAGGGCATTTCGGGAACCTTTCACTGCTGGTTTTTGTTCTCTGAATAGCCAAAGTATTTCTTCTCTATGGGGATTTCACTGCCCTCGAACAGGCACCGATCAGGCACCATATGTGCAGGCAATTCGCCAAGATTTGGCGAATTGCCTGCTCTCTGAATAGCCGAATGACCAGGAAAGGTAACCGTACGCTGATTTTCAGCGTTCGGTTACCTTTCTCCAGCAATTCGGATCTCTTTGAATAACCCTGACAGAATATATCTTTATGTACACAAGAAATATGCCTTTGCTCCCACTGAATACTGTATGCGACAACACGGCTAAATCCTATTAGATGGATAACATACCCTGATATGCAGGATTTGCTATTCATACAAGCGCACACGGTAAAGTTTCATAACATAGTGACAATTAAAATAAAACAGTTTTCTCTCCAAAAAGCAAACTGTAATTTAGCTTACACATAGTATAATTCAGATATAAAGCAGATTGTGTCTCGAATGGGGGGAATGGGGCATATGTAAGACTTCCTAGTTTACATTTAGATTGACAAGAAGAAGATTTATGTGTCTACAAAAAGCAGGAAAAATAAATATGTTACTTCTCACTCCATGTTTGCCAAAGGCATGAGCTTTCCTTGTTACGCTCTGGCACAAGTTACATTTTTAATGGATAAATTCTTTTGATTGCATGTTTCTGTTTCCCATACGCAAACGGCATACATTTGGGATTCTGTCTTCGTCACAACTCTGTGAATGCAATGGTGCTGGTTCCATTTCCTAATGTACAGTTTGTTAAATTTGAGTTCATTAAAGGAACGCTCTGCTCATCCTGACCATTTTACACATCCTGACCAAAAGTTAGTCCCCCCCCCCCCCTCCCTTCCCTGACTACACGATCAGGCTAAAACTCTGGGTGGATTTTCTTTTTTGCATATTTCGCTTTATTGAGAGACAAAGTTATGCAGCATTACATGTGAAGCAGAGAAACATCAACAGTAACAATGACCGGTCCGCAGGCAAGGTACATAGACAGTACTCAGAAATAGAGTACCAGTATATGGTGGCATTGGAATCAGTGCTAGAACATAACAGTATCGCCCCAAAAAAGGGCCCCACATTGCCCCAGGGGTACAAAGTAATAATCAGGACATTTATATATCATGACCGCCGCGACCCAATCTGGGTAGGCAGGTCATCTGCCAGTGAAACCATTTTCTGCAGATTTACACAACGTTAGTGCAATACGCTTCTCTGAAGAGCGGTTGCTTTCCACCTCCCGAAGCCACGCTACGATCGGTGGCTGTTTGGGTTTGCGCCAAAACAGAGGTATAAGCAGGCGTGCTGCCTGGAGCAGTCGTACAGCTACAGATTTCCGGAAAGGGTCCGGGGGAATAACAGTGTGGCTGTTACAGCCTCAACCCCTGCTATGCTGCCTGGGTGGTCTGGGCAAGGTTCTGTGCCAAGAACTGGCCGAGTGCCAGCACCAGGTAATGGCCGAGTGTTGTCCGAGGGGGTGGGGCCTGGCATGGTCACGAGGAGCTGCCGGGTTTAAAACAGGGCGCGAGGAGTTGCCTCATCGCCCTGCCGTGGAGTTCTGTTCCCGCATCGCTAAGTTGATTCTCATTGTTGATTTCTGTTGCCAACTAGGGATGAGCTGTTCGGTTCGATCAGTTCGGAGTTCGATTCGAACTTTGGCCGTTCGCAAGTTCGCGAACTTCGAACCTTTTGGCGTGTTCGGTTCGAGTTCTAAAAAATTTGATCTGATCTGATTTGATCTGAACATGTATCAACCAACACCTGTGCTTCTCTACTAAATCTTCTTCTGATATGCTGTTTAACACCTTAACCCTGCATTTCACTGCTGTGTGCTCAGCTCATTTTTACCGCTTGCGCTCATCATGTTTAAACGCGATTTGAAGCCACATTTTATTAAATGACCCAGACATATTAGATATCGTTCTTTCCGTCAGACTCCGCAGATTCATAATATATCATTGTTATATGTATACTTCATGTCCTGCCTGTATATTATGACAAAAAATGCAATAACAATTGAATTTTTAATCATCTGCAGTGTGTAAAGTGTTTTTTTTTACATTTTAGCACATGAGCGTTTGCGGTTATGTTTTCTATGCGGTGCGCTTGTACAAAAATTAGAAATGGGGACTTGTTACATTTTTGTGGGGGGAATTACGTGATTTATAGCAAACGCACCCCATAGAAAAAAATCATTAGTGCAGCATCATTGTTCACATTATAATTGAATGATATTGCTGCATTAATAAAAATAACACACAAAAAAATATATATATTTTTTTTACTTTATACCTGGTCATGTTGGGTATCATGCTCAGGCCTTTCGATTGACACCCTCCATGACCCCCTAGCTTCCACGGTTCTGGAGATATCGGGGTTCAAATGAACCCCCTATCTCCACCAGGGGATTCCGGGCAGCTAGGGGGTTCCCCGGCTATCTGACGTCATCACGCTAGGCGTGAGGACGTCAGGCAGTGAGGGGGGACCCGGGGGTGGAGCCGCCATCCAAGATGGCGGCCCCCACCGGAGCTAGGCTGCACTTCTGCGACGCAAGGCATCTCTATACACAGCCCCATCAGCATCTCTATACACAGCCTCACAGCATCTCTATACACAACCTCACAGCATCTCTATACACAACCCCATCAGCATCTGTATACACAGCCCCATCAGCATCTCTATACACTGCATCTCTATACGCAACCCCATCAGCATCTCTAAACACAGTCTCACAGCATCTCTATACAAAGCCCCATCAGCATCTCTATACACAGCATCTCTATACACAACCCCATCAGCATCTCTAAACACAGCATCTCTATACACAACCCCATCAGCATCTCTATACACAGCCCCATCAGCATCTCTATACACAGCATCTCTATACACAACCCCATCAGCATCTCTAAACACAGCCTCACAGCATCTCTATACACAGCCAAATCAGCATCTCTATACACAGCATCTCTATACACAACCCCATCAGCATCTCTAAACACCCAGCCTCACAGCATCTCTATACACAGCATCTCTATACACAGCCTCACAGCATCTCTATACACAACTCCATCAGCATCTCTATATACAAACAACATCTCTATACACAACCCCATCAGCATCTCTATAGACGGCATCTCTATACACAACCCCATCAGCATCTCTAAACACAGCCTCACAGCATCTCTATACACAACCCCATCAGCATCTCTATACACAACCCCATTGGCATCTCTATACACAAACAGCATCTCTATACACAACCCCATCAGCATCTCTATACACAAACAGCATCTCTATACACAACCCCATCAGCATCTCTATACACAAATAGCATCTCTATACACAACCCCATCAGCATCTCTATAGACAAACAGCATCTCTATACACAACCCCATCAGCATTTCTATACCTGGCATGGTTGCGGCTGATCAGAGGGTGGGGCGCGGCGTGATGATGCGGAGCCGCCGGCCTTTAAATCATGAGTGCGCGCTATGAGCCTTGCCTTGCCGTGGAGTTTCTTTCCCGCATGCTACTTTGCTGTCTTGTGACTTACTCGTTGCTGACCCTGCTATTCTGAGGACCCCGATCTGTTGCCGACACTGCCTGTTATATCGACGATTCTCTCTCTATTTATTTATTTATTTATAAAGGATTTTACCAGGAAGGATACATTGAGATTTCTCTCGTTTTCAAGTATGTCCTGGGTTCCAGAACATTGAGTGGTTACAGAAATACAAAATAGTAAAATGCAAGATATTAACACAAGACCATATATACAGATTAACAGAAAAATAAATATGTAGGAAATAAAGTCATTATGTTACATGTTTACAGGTGCATTTCGTATTGAGGTATGTTAATAGGGAAGTCTTAAGGGACTTTAGACTGGGGGAAGATTTGACGGTGTCTGGGAGGTTATTCCATATTCTCTATACCCCTGCCTGTTGTGTTGGTTACCTGGCCCCTGTCTCCCTGGCCTTTATGGCTGATAGAAAGTTAAGGTTAGTGGTCCTGACCACCCGAAGGATCGGAGGGCTAGAGGTCTGTTACTAGGGATCTATCCAGTTTTGTCCAGGGTAACGTCACAGAACTGATGTAAGTTAGGACAAGACCACCAGACATGTAGGGGCATCGCGTCAGGGTCAGCACACCTCCAGCAACACGGATCGCCAGCACCCCGAAAATGGCAGAGAACACTCAGGGTTCTATGCCATCTGGTCAATAATTTATAATTGGCCTCTTAGGCCCTCACCCCTGTTGAGCCATTTTCTCCACCCCACCGAGCATCACCAAAAGCTGGGAATTTGAATTTTGCAGCTGCCAGTTACCAGATCGGTCACTAGAATGTCAGCACACAAAATGCATGCTGGTGTCACCCTCTGAGACCGTCGCTGAAGTGAGCATTCTCAGAAAGGCATTGATGTATCAGGTCTGCGCATATGTGCGTAGTTCAAATCCATCACTCTATACAAGCGCTATGGAGCTCACATATGTAAAGCGTGTATGTCCCATAGTGATGCACAATTTGCAGTTCATACACTACGCAAGTTACTTAGAAGCACAAATAGTGTTAGATACCTGCAGGGACATCCGGATTCAAAAGTCCCTGAGCTGAAGAGGAGGAGCAGCATGCAGAGAGGGAGAAAAGGTAAGTAAAATCACCTAAAATAAAAAGAATATTAAAAAAAAAATTGGGCAAATGCTGTCAGCAGCCTCAGTCCAAATAAACTCTAGAAACCAATGCTGTAAATTTAAAGTCAAATTCTAATAAAGCATAGCTGGAAGAGAGAAGGAGTTTTCTGTGCCCAGGGGCGTCGCTACGTGGGGGCGGGGGGTGCGGCCCACACCAGGTGACACCCGCCCTTAGGGTGACACCGTCACCCTAAGGGCGGGTGTCTCACCCTGCGCCACGTGTTCACTCCCTGCGAGCGTCCGAAGCTATGCAGCTTCGGCGCTCGCCTGGGGAAAACACGTCACCAGCCGAGTTCTTGCGAGATCGCGGCTGGTTACGTGGCTCCCCCATGCGAGCGCCCAAGCTCCATGCCGCCGGACGCTCAGAGGGAGCAGAACATGCAGCGCAGGAGGTGAGTTGGGGACATTATCCATGTGCTGGGGCAGTATATCCATGAGCTTGGGCAATATCCATGAGCTGGGGCATTATCCATGAGCTGGGGCAATATCCATGAGCTGGGGCAGTATCCATAATCTGGGGCATTATCCATGAGCTGGGGCATTATCCATGTGCTGGGGCATTATCCATGAGCTGGGGCAATATCCATGAGCTGGGGCAGTATATCCATGTGCTGGGGCAGTATATCCATGTGCTGGGGCATTATCCATGAGCTGGGGCAGTATATCCATGTGCTTGGGAAGTAAATCCATGTGCTGGGGCAGTATATCCATGTGCTGGGGCATTATCCATGAGCTGGGGCAGTATATCCATGAGCTGGGGCAGTATATCCATGAGCTGGGGCATTATCCATGAGCTGGGGCAATATCAATGAGAGGAGCTGGGGGCATAGCCATGAGAGGAGCTGGGGCAGTATATCCATGAGATGAGCTGGGGCAGTATATCCATGAGAGGAGCTGGGGCAAAATCCATGAGAGGAGCTGGGGAAGTATATCCATGAGAGGAGCTGGGGCAGTATATCCATGAGAGGAGCTGGGGCATATCCATGAGAGCAGCTGGGGGCATATCCATGAGAGGAGCTGGGGCAGTATATCCATGAGAGGAGCTGGGGCAGTATATCCATGAGAGCTGCTGGGGCATATCCATGAGAGGAGCTGGGGCAGTATATCCATGAGAGGAGCTGGGGCAGTATATCCATGAGAGGATCTGGGGCATATCCATGAGAGGAGCTGGGGCATATCCATGAGAGCTCTGGGGCATATCCATGAGAGCTGCTGGGGCATATACATGAGAGCTCCTGGGGCATATCCATGAGAGCTGGGGCAGTATCCATGTGTGCTTGGGGCAGTATCCATGTGTGCTGGGGGCATATCCATGAGAGCTGAGGCAATATCCATGTGTGAACTGGTCTGGGGGCAATATATCCATGTGTGAGCTGGTCTGGGGGCAATATATCCATGTGTGAGCTGGTCTGGGGCAATATATCCATATGTGAGCTGAGGCGCAAAATATCCATATGTGAGCTGGGGCAATATATATCCATGGGTGAGCTGCTGGGGGCAATATATAATTGTGAACTGGAGCAATATATCCATATGTGAGCTGGGGGCAATACATATCCATGGGTGAGCTGCTGGGGGAAATATATCCAGAGCTGCTGGGGGCAATATATATCCACGTGTGATTTCACTGCCTTCGAACAGGCACCGTACTTGCTGGCAGTTGGCAAAAATTTGTGTGAGCATATGAGAGGGCTCCACAGCAATAAACCTCACAGTAATGTGCGCTGTGTGTATGAGCATTCAGTGTTATATGGGAGTACTGATTTAGGAGTAAGAGTAGTTAAAAAAAAATCCGTAAAACTCGGGGGGGGGGACACCATAAGTTGCCGCACCGGGTGACACCAACCCTAGTGACGCCACTGTCTGTGCCTATAGGCTTCTATCTAACTATGTGGTTAGACCCAGATCTATCTTTTGGGCCCCCACATCCAAAAACTCTGATCTAAACTTTAACCCAAACTAGGTGCCCTGTGTCATGGAGCTGATGTAACGCTCAATGCTTCAAACCCCAAGAGACTTTATGTTCAATTGTATCGTGTGATTTTAAATATTTTACATCGTTTGGTTTTAGTTTAAATTAGTTTAGTGTAAAATGGCATAGCTTTAGTTTTAAATATACTTATATTCCTGTAGGTAGATGTGTTTCTGTATAGCCAGTAAACAAGCTTAACTGCTGTGTAATTAATGCACCGGGGCTTTTCCCCTTATTTAGCTGCATATTTAATTCAAGAAGTCTGTGATTGTGTTTGTATTTAATCTGATGTGTTAGAACAATAGGTTATGCCAATGTTGTGTGAGCTGAAGGCTAAAGAATGTAAAGAATGTTTATTGTAAATAACTGACATAATGTAATTAGTATATTGGTAGGATGAGGTGCGTCATTTATGCAAATTATGACTGTTGGACTTCAGCATAAATGGTGGCGTTTTGTTCATTAAAAAGTCAGAGAACTCTCAAGCTCAGAGTGAGAGAGAATCCTGTTTTAAAGCATACAGCCGCGCCTGGTGTCTTTATTACAAACTACGCTACACTATATACTCAGCATCAGAAGGCACCGAGCAGCCTTCTGGAAATTCCTAACGGCTCCAGGGCAGAGGAACAGAAGCAGGCGGGTCAAGCTGCTCGAGGTGCTGAGGACAGCGCTCCCAGTAGGCGGGCTGACCGCAACGAAGGGGTGTCTGGAGAGTCAGGACAGACGGAAGAGAACGGTTCCGTCACATTGGTGGCAAGCGGTGTGGATAGAGGCTCTCCAACACCAATACACCCCGAGATGGCCAACTATACAGCCTGCAAGCAGGACACCCTGAAGGACCTGCTGTTGAGCCATGGAAGGAACGAATACGGAAGTAAGGGTCAAAGGCACAAGTGTGGTGCAACCCGGACGAGTGGAGATGTGTCCCCGCTGAGAGAGACCGCAGAGGTTTTTGCCAGCGGTGCAAGAAAACAGTCTACAGAGGACTATGGATCAGGACAGCTCATTTATTCTTTATGAGCAGAGAATCACAGAGGACATTCAGCTGTGGAGACCCCAAGTGTTGGGGCCTCAGCCCACTGCGAGCCATGGAGACCATTTGGTACACTGGCTGCGTGCCGCACTCGATCTAGAGTGCAAATACGAGGATTTGCTGCAATGCGTGAGTGAGGAGGATTGGGAAGCTGACGAGAAGCCTCCCCCAGGCTATGTGTTGCGCGGTCCTGGCCCAGCATGAATCTACTTTAAGGGGGGAGACAATTATGGCAGTCCACAAGCTGCCAGACATGCAGAATTGTGCGCCATCCAGGGGCACTACCTGGACGTTTATGAGGACTCTGCCTTTTGGCCCGTGCTAAAGGGACTCGCTGCTGAGGAATGGGCACTCGAAATGGACTTAAAAAGTTTGCAGACTGCAGCCCAGCTACCAGTCCTCGAGACCCCTGGAGGAAGCCTCCCCCCACCAGCCAGCAGGAAGCGGAAGAAAAAGAGGGATGGCCGAGCCAAAGCAGACCAGAGCAAAACACCGTCACAGCCCGGGGATTACAGCATTAAGCCATCTTCCAGCGGGCAGTATCAGGCCACCGAAGAGACTGGCACCCAGGCTGTTCCCCTCCTGAAAGATGGGGCCACACAGACCATGGACAGTCTGGTCAGCTCATTACAGGCTGACTTGCGTGCTGCTCGGGCAGAGCTATTGGCCCTGGCAGAGACATTACAGGACCATCAGAATAAACTGCGAACTGTCATGGAGGAGAGAGATTTCCACTGCAATGAAGTAGGAGAACAGTCGGTCAGTATACGAAAATTGTCATCCCAGCTGCAGGTCTGTGAGGACTGTAACATCTACCTACACATGGAGCTCAGTGGTGCTCAGGTGCAGATAGCGGAGCTGGAGCGCAGCTCCCGTGTAGTGATTGAGCAGCTGGAGGACTAACGGCGAACCAGAGCGGCTCTACAGACAGAAGTTACCACATTTAAAACTCGTCTGGAGCGCTGTGAGCAGGAGTTGGAGCAGACACAGCTCTCCCGGGATACGTTTCAGGCATGGGCCTATGAGCAGCAAGAGGAAATACAGCTGCTCCAGAACCAACTCCAGCTGTGCCAACACCAGCTACTGGAAGCAGATGCAGCTCAGAGAGAGCCTCGCTCAAACTAAGGCAAGCGAGATGGAGGTGAGCCGTCTGACACACCAACTAGGTGTATTGGAGCAGGAGCACCAGGGCACTGTTAGCCACCTGCAGGCTGTGCTCGAAGGGACACGAGCACAGTGCCAACAGCTCCAAGATGAGTTGTCCCTGGCACAAGCTGCCAGCACCCATGTGCCCACCACGGAGGAGAGCAGCACAACAGGGAGTCAAGTCATTGCCCCTGTTATATTTTGCATAGAGGAGCAATTGTACCCAGTGTTGCTGGAGGTGGATGCTGTGCTGGCACCAGAGTGTGCTTTGGACAGAGCAAGATATGGGGGGTAATTTCAGGGTGCCCCCTAACAAACATTTTATGCCTGTGGACTGTGGTGGCCTCTTGCCTGGCGCACTGGACAAGAGGGTTGGCCTGCCTCTTGCCCCGGGACTATGGACCCACAGCCTTCCAGCGACCGTCAGACCCCACTGACTTTGTTTATATGCCCGCAACCATGGAACTTTGAAGATGGCACAGAAGAGGGGCAAGGTGAGAGGTCTCGTCAGTGGCAAGCGATCCGTTTGGGATCTAAGCTTGCCCTGCCGTTCTGGAAGGGGGGACATATGTCATGGAGCTGATGTAACGCTCCATGCTTCAAACCCCAAGAGACTTTATGTTCAATTGTATCGTGTGATTTTAAATATTTTACATCGTTTGGTTTTAGTTTAAATTAGTTTAGTGTAAAATGGCATAGCTTTAGTTTTAAATATACTTATATTCCTGTAGGTAAATTTGTTTCTGTATACCCAGGAAACAAGCTTTACTGCTGTGTAATTTATGCACCAGGGCTTTTCCCCTTATCTAGCTGCATATTTGGTTCAAGAAGTCTGTGATTGTGTTTGTATTTAATCTGATGTGTTAGAACAATAGGTTATGCCAATGTTGTGTGAGCTGAAGGCTAAAGAATGTAAAGAATGTTTATTGTAAATAACTGACATAATATAATTAGTATATTGGTAGGCCGAGGTGCGTCATTTATGCAAATTATGACTGTTGGACTTCAGTATAAATATTGGCGTTTTGTTCATTAAAAAGTCAGAGAACTCTCAAGCTCAGAGTGAGAGAGAATCCTGTTTTAAAGCATACAGCCGCGCCTGGTGTCTTTATTACAAACTACGCTACACTATATACTCAGCATCAGAAGGCACCGAGCAGCCTTCTGGAAATTCCTAACGGCTCCAGGGCAGAGGAACAGAAGCAGGCGGGTCAAGCTGCTCGAGGCGCTGAGGACAGCGCTCCCAGTAGGCGGGCTGACCGCAACGAAGGGGTGTCTGGAGAGTCAGGACAGACGGAAGAGAACGGTTCCGTCACACCCTGTACAGAAACAAATCCTTAAAATATGAATGGGAAATCTAAAGAATAATGACACAGAAATACTATCATCGTGCATTATATCAACATTAAGAAAAGTGAAATGCCCCCTTTAGGTCGGGTCGCACTCACAAGATGCAAAATCTTTTCAGCATATAAAACAAGATTCCATGATTGTTACCCCACTTTCATACGTCCATTGGAAAAAACAGGATACTCAGCTCTATAACTCCCACCGCCACAGGAACACAAGCAAGGCTTTTCCGTGGATAGTAGACATTTTAATAAAAATTCAGGGTACAAATCGGTAATCCAACGCGGTTCATGCATATAATGCACCTCCTCAGGGGTTAATATATTAAAAAGTACATACAGTTCATAAAATTAAAGTCTGAATTAAAGGACAGACTTTAATTGTATGTACTGTATGTACTTTTTAATATAGGCGTAGAAATTCTAACCCTAATTTCTAACCCTAGTTTCAAACCGTAATTTCTAACCCTAGCTTCTAACCGTAATTTCTAACCCTAGCGTCTAACCCTGATCTCTAGTCCTGATTTTCGGTGGTTTGTTCGACAGGTTTGATAAGGCGAATCTTATACAGTAGGTTTCAAAATAAAAAATATCCCTAATTTTATTAAAAATCTATTCAACCATTTATGTTTATTCTTTTCATTTGCAGCAAAATGTCTATAAATTTTTTAGGATTTATTATGTTTTTTCGGGATATAAACACCAGCCGTACAAAATAAAATACAGCCGGTACTACAATAAAAATACCAGTGTCACGGGGCCTCCAAGCAGGAGCGAAGGAGGGCCCTTAATAGCGAGCGTCTTTAAGCCCTTTAGGCAGGTTTGGGGTTTGCTGCATTATGCAGAACCCAGTAAACACTACACACAGAAACAGAGCAAGAGACGATAGAACAGGAATACAGACACAGTAGGAGACCCTGCACTGGGGGGGGGAAATGGGATCATTAAGTGGTCTTCTGAATCTATGCAGATAATGGGGTAGGGAGTGAACACCAGAATAAGACAGGAGTATGCATGAGACCACAATACAAGAATGTCCAGAAACAAACGCAGAACCCTGAACAACAAGGAGGTCCTTATAACTGGCCCCTTACACAAAGTAAACTATGATGCTGGGCAAATACACACAGTCAGAAACAGGACTGGTACATAGACAGACTGGGTCAGCAACAAGAGTGGTTCTCAGACAAGAGTGGTTCTCAGACAGGAGTGGTTCCTCAGACAGGCCGGGTCAATGACAGGAGTGGTTCCTCAGATAGGCCGGGTCAATGACAGGAGTGGTTCTCAGACAGGCCAGGTCAGTAACAGGAGATCAGAAATACAGGTTCCAGGGAGCAGGCAAGAATGGTCAAGAAGCATAAGCAAAAGTCATACACAGGTTAGAATATACATGGCACAAGGTACAGGGAGCAGAGAAGAGAATAATCCAGAAACATAAGGCAAAGTCATACACAGGTTAGTATAATACACGGTACAGGGAGTAGACAAGAGAATATTCCAGAAACATATGCCAAAATCATACACAGGTTAGTATAATACAAGGCACAGGGTACAGGGAGTAGACAAGAGAATAATCCAGAAACATAAACCAAAGTCAAACACAGGATCTCAGAATCAAAACACAAATACAGGTACTCAGTAGGAAAATCTATCCTGGACCAAAGATCTGAGGTACTGCTGGCCATATATATACAGGGTTATTCAGAGAGCGTGAAAAGCAGGAGAATGACTGGAGAATGAAAAATTCTAGGTCAAAATAGTCAAACCAGAAAAATTCTCCCTTTCATCTCACTTTCCAAATCGGCTATTTTGACCTAGAATTTTTCATTCTCCAGTCATTCTCCTGCTTTTCACGCTCTCTGAATAACCCTGATAGGGTCGGGCAAGTAACAGCCACAGAGACTCCAGGGGCAGAGAGCCGGAGCAGATTAACCCTGAAACCCGCAAGCGCTGACAATAATACTCTCATCACCAGGGGGCACAGCAGAACCGGTGGAAACGTGACAACCAGCCGTACAAAATAATCCCATAGGTTTCAATGTAAAAAAATATTCCCCGTTTTTATTAATCCCTTAACGCCGCAGGATGTTCCACGACGTCCTGGCGGCGGGCGGGCTTTGAAGACGTGGGGCGTACATGTACACCCCGCTGCCTTCAATGGGGCCGCTTCGGCCCCTCCCCGCAGCCTGCGTGCGCTGACTCGTGGCGCGCATCATTGGCTGCACATTTCAGGCCATCCCCCTGCAGCCAATGACGCGCGCTGCGTGCTGGCTGCGCGGAGGGCTCAGAATCAGTGCCGCGTGACGGCACCTGTCGGCGAGGCGTACCTCTACGCCTCGCCGGCGAAATCGACCCCTTAAGGGTGCCACCCATGCATCCTTAAGGGGTTAAATATTTATTCAACAGTTTATTCTTTTCACTTGCAGGAAAAAGAGTCTCTTTATTTATTTTGTAGGATGTTTTAGGCATTTTTGGGGATTTTTTGGTGAAATATTTGGATTCCTAATTTATTTTACGACAACGAAGCGTTTTGTTTCCCCTTTCCTATTCAGCACTATGGATAGCTGCTGCTATCCATGGTGCTGAATAAGTTTAAGCACCAAGAATAGCTGCTGTCCCTGGTAATGAATAGGTTTATTATTTTGGTACCGGCTGTATTTTATTTTATCACTGGCTGTTTTTTTCATTGTAGTACCAGCTGGTATTTTTATTGTAGAACTTAGTCACCGAAGTGGCTATGTCAAAAGGAGCTTATTAAAACATAACCTTTATTGGTATCATTAAATTAAATAAAAAAGTGACGAAACAATTTACAGAAACAATTAAATCTGATACAATATAATAACTGGCTATCCCTATGGAAATTCCAGATTTCCATAGGGATAGCCAGTTATTATATTGTATCAGATTTAATTGTTTTTGTAAATTGTTTTGTCACTTTTTTATTTCATTTAATGATACCAATAAAGGTTATGTTTTAATAAGCTCCTTTTGACATAGCCACTTCGTTGACTAAGTTCTACTATTATTCGTGGGTTACCCCCCTTTATTTCATTTGGAGTACATACTTCTTTTTGCTCAATTGTTTTATGTAGAACCTGCTCTCAGCAGAGTACTAAATAATATTCTGTATTTTTATTGTAGTACCGGCTGTAATTTATTTTGGTACCGGCTGTATTTTATTTTTATTTTATCACTGGCTGTTAATTTCATTGTAGAACCAGCTGGGAAGAAAGGCCCCGTTGGAGGGAAGAGGGGAGGGAAGACGGACGCTATCAGCTGCTCACAATGAGACATGCTGGCCCAGCCCATTCCCCCTCAGCCACGTGAAGCAGAGACCCCCTGCCATGCTGCAAGAGCCAAGCACCTGCAGGAAGGGGAGCAGAGACCAGCCGGGACTGGGAGACAGCCGGGAATTCCAATTTGGTAAATAACTAAAAGCAGTGGTGTGTGTGTGAACCAACAACAAGCAGAAAGCCAGAAAGTCACTCTTCACCACCATTTTTCCCCTGAACCAACAGCAAGCAGAAACCCAGAAAGGTATACTTCAATCAACACATTTTTTTTGCCATATCGTTATTGCTGCCAGTTTATATATATATTTTCCCTCTGCTGTCCCACCTGCCCCATCCACCCTCCCACCCAGGCCCTATATAGCCTCCTAATCTCAGCTGCTTCAATCCTCGCTCGGTTTAACTTTATCATGCCCAAGCTCTTGGTCTATCATTATGCAGTGTCTGCTATATTCTCTCTGGTAACTATCTCCACACTCCCCCTGCTCCCTTTTGTTTCACTTGCCTTAGCCCCTTAGATTGTAAACTCACGGGATGTCTGGCTGAGTACTTGTATTAAGTGCTGCAATTGCAGGACAATTATCCTATGGGCAGGGCTGTCTCTTTCTTAGGTTTTATTATTTATGTCACCTGTCTGTGCTTCCCCATTGTATAGCGCTAAGGATTCTGTTGGTGCTGTATAAGTACTTGTAACTGTAACTGTGGGATAAAGTGGAGGGAGAAATTAACTGGGGGGGCCGAAATGACATGGACTGTGGGAGAAATTAACTGGGGGTTGAAATGACATGGACTGTGGGAGAAATTAACTGGGAGGCTGAAATGACATGGACTGTGGGAGAAATTAACTGGGGTGCTGAAATCACATGGACTGGCGGGCTGAAATGAGATGAACTGGGGGGCTGAAATGAGATGAACTTCGGGAGAAAATTATCTGGGGGCTGAACAGACATGGACTGGACTGGACACTGCCAAAAGCACCAAAACCTGGTTCAATGACCAAAGGATTACTGTGCTTGATTGGCCAGCAAACTCATCTGACCTGAACCCCATAGAGAATCTGTGGGCATTGCCAAGAGAAAGATGAGAGACATGAGACCGAACAATTGAGCTGAAGGCCACTATTGAAGCATCCTGGTCTTCCATAACACCTCAGCAGTGCCACAGGCTGATGGCTTCCATGCCACGCCACATTGAGGCAGTACTTGCTGCAAAAGTGGCCCAAACCAAGTACTGAGGACATATGCAGCTTATACTTTTCAGAGGTCCCATATTGCTCTATGTACAGTCCTTGTTTTATTGATTGCATGTAATATTCAAATTTTCTGAGATTGTGGATTTGGGGGTTTCATGAGCTGTAAAGTAAGCATCACAATTATGACAAATCACGGCTTGAACTATCTCATATATTAGTTATACTTTTTAAGCAGTTACTGAAATAAATGAACTTTTGCACGATATTCTAATTTTTAGAGTTTCACCTGTAAATCCCCCTCCCTTTTATTTTTGCACACCTTGACGTTTTCTTGAGACCACCCCCCCCCTTTTTGTGTTACTTGTCTTTTCTGTGAAGTATATTTTCTGGTCCTGTGAGGCCATTTATGCTGGTCAGTCTGTGACCCTTCGTTCAGAAAAAAAAACGAAATACAACAAAAACCCAACCTTCCATTATCCCTTTCGCTGCTGAGCCATTTCACCGCTGGGTGCTGAGCTCATTTTAACCGGTTTCGCTCATCATGTTTAAACGTGATTTGAAGCCACATTTATTATACTACTCAGAAAAATTATACAGTCAGGTCCAGAAATATTGGGACATCGACACAATTCTAACATCTTTGGCTCTATACACCATCACAATGGAGTTGGAATGAAACAAACACAATGTACTTTAACTGCAGACTGTCAGCTTTAATTTGAGGGTATGTACATCCAACTCAGGTGAATGGTGTAGGACTTACAGCAGTTTGCAGATGTGGCTCCCACTTGTTAAGGGACCAAAAGTAATGGGACAATTGGCTTCTCAGCTGTTCCATGGCCATGTGAGTGATATCCCTCATTACCCCAATTACAATGTGCAGATAAAAGGCCCAGAGTTCATTTCAAGTGTGCTATTTGCATTTGGAATCTGTTGCTGTCAACTCTCAAGATGAGATCAAAAGAGCTGTCACTATCAGTGAAGCAAGCCTTCATTAGGCTGAAGAAACAAAACAAACCCATCAGAGAGATAGCAAGAACATTAGGTGTGGCCAAAACAACTGTTTGGAACATTCTCAAAAAGAAGGAACTCACCGGTGAGCTCAGAAACACCAAAAGACCCGGGAGACCACAGAAAACAACTGTGGTGGATGACCGAAGAATTCTTTCCCTGGTGAAGAAAATACACTTCAGAACAGTTGGCCAAATCAGGAACACTCTCCAGGAGGTAGGTGTTTGTGTGTCAAAGTCAACAATCAAGAGAAGACTTCACCAGAGTGAATACTGAGGGTTCACCACAAGATGTAAACCATTGGTGAACCTCAAAAACAGGAAGGTCAGATTAGAGTTGGCCAAACAACACCTAACAAAGCCTTCACAGTTCTGGAACAAGATCCTATGGACAGATGAGACCAAGATCAACTTGTACCAGAGTGATGGGAAGAGAAGAGTATGGAGAAGGAATGGAAATGCTCATGATCTGAAGCATACCACCTCATCAGTGAAGCATGATGGTGGTAGTGTCATGGCGTGAGCGTGTATGGCTGCCAATGAAACTGGTTCTCTTGTATTTATTGATGATCTGACTGCTGACAAAAGCAGCAGGATGAATTCTGAACTGTTTCGGGCAATATTATCTGCTCACATTCAGCCAAATGCTGCAGAACTCATTGGACGGCGCTTCACAGTGCAGATGGACAATGACTCAAAGCATACTGCAAAAGCAACCAAACAGTTTTTGAAGGGACAGAAGTGGAATGTTATGCAATGGCCAAGTCAATCACCCTGACCTGAATCCCATTGAGCATGCATTTCACTTGCTGAAGACAAAACTGAAGGGACAATGCCCCAAGAACAAGCAGGAACTGAAGACAGTTGCAGTAGAGACCTGGCAGAGCATCACCAGGGATGAAACCCAGCGTCTGGTGATGTCTATGCATTCCAGACTTCAGGCTGTGATTGACTGCAAAGGATTTGCAACCAAGTATTAAGACGGGAAAGTTTGATTTATGATTATTATTCTGTCCCATTACTTTTGGTCCCTTAACAAGTGGGAGGAACATCTGCAAACTGCTGTAAGTCCTACACCGTTCACCTGAGTTGGATGTACATACCCTCAGATTAAAGCTGACAGTCTGCAGTTAAAGCACATTGTGTTTGTTTCATTCCAACTCCATTGTGGTGGTGTCTAGAGCCAAAGATGTTAGAATTGTGTCGATGTCCCAATATTTCTGGACCTGACTGTATATCGTTCGTTCCAGCAGACTCAGCAGATTCATAATATATCATTATTATATGTATACGTCATGTCCTGCCTGAATATTATAACAAAAAATGCAATACAATTTGAATTTTCAATCATCTACAGCGTGTAAAGTGGTATTTTTTCACATTTTATTATCTGAGCCTTTGCAGTTATATTTTCCATGAGGTGCGCTTGTTAAAAAAATTAGAAATGGGGACTCGTTACATTTTTTGGGGGGATTTTTAGCAAACCCCCTCATAGAAAAAAATCGCTAGTGCAGCATCATTGTTCACATTATAATTGAAATGGGAACAAAATTGCTGCATTAATAAAACAAACCAAAAAAAATCAGTTTTTTTATTTATTTATATTTTTAATTTTTTTCTTTACTTTTAACATGGTCATGTTTGGTATCATTGGAAAGGACATGATCTGGCCGTTCCAATGATACCAAACAGGTTAACTCCCGAACTGACGTCATCACGTCCATGCGCGATGACGCCAGTAGGCAGGGGGAGACCCAGGAAGCTTGGCTGACACCCAAGTTGTCCGCCAGCTCCGGGAGGGGACTGCGATCCGGCGCCTGTTGGTAACGAATCACGATCCAGCCCTCAAGGGGTTAAAGGCAGCCACCGCTTGGCAGCCATTTACTTATACAGAGGCAAAATTAGGTTTTCATCCCGAGAGTGAATTCCCCTTTTAATGCCAATACCTTGCTGGCCTTGGCAGCTGCTGTTTGACATTGGGCATTGTTACTTAGTTTAAGGCCTATGATTATTCCCAAATCCTTCTCCTGCTTGGATTTCCCTAAGGCTAGGGACAGACGAAAGCATTTTTCCCCGCGAACGTGAAAAAGTGCGTCCGAACGCATTGACGTATTTTTTCACGGAATGCGCAAAAACGGTCAGACGACTCGCATTTTCGGGCGTGATTTTGTACGGATTGTCAATAAAACTCTTTTTGCGTCTGGACGTTATGTAGGCTGGACATTAGCAGCGTCTGACATCTCCTAATCACGCAAACACGCTGCTATGCCGCAGCTGCGCACTCTGTACGTCAGTACTAGCGGTTCAGTGTTCTCAAAAAAATGCGTTCAAATTCCACTTGCGTTGCACGGCCGGACTTTTGTGCGGCCGTACATCGTATATTGGCCGTCATTGCCCGTCATCTGCTGCTAGTGCGGCCGTAATTATGTGCGCCAGAACGCACGTTAAAAGTGCGCTGGTCTGACCCCAGCCTAACTCAGTACCATTTAGGGTATAAATTGCTGGTGTGTTCTTAATCTTCACACCAAAGTGCATAACCTTGCATTTATCTTCATTAAACGTCATATACCATTTAAGTGCCCAGGCCCCCAATCTATCTAGTCCCCCAATATTGGCTTTTAATAATTTTATGCTAAGTCTAATTTCCCCTTTTCTTTTTTGGAGGTATTATGAATTTGGATTTCTGTACCAAACTGACTGCTATTATCTATTTTATTTTAAGATGTTTAAAATAATTTTCTAAGCATTGGATTATGAATCTGTAAGGATGCAACTACTGATGTAAAAAGGTGCAACTGGTTTTATATGAGGGTTTTTATTTCTGTTTAAATAAGCAATTTATTTCCCGTCTGGTTTTAAAAGAAAAAGATGGAAAACTGAAAGTCTTATATTGGTTTCCCAAGGAGAAAATAAAACAGCACTGTCAGCAGGCTGAACGGTTGCTTGAGTTTTCAGTCAATCTGATGCCTTTCAGGGACTTTGCATGGAGAGGCAGGGGCAGAGATTTGTGATTGCTACCCTAAATTCCTGAAGGCATCCCAGAATGAATGGATTGTCAGTTTTCTAGAGCAGTGGTTCGCAACCCTGTCTTCAATTACCCCTACCAGGACAAGTTTGCCAGATATGTGAAGCACAGCACAGGTGATATGATTCACTGCTCAGGTATTGCAGGATTCAGTCTGCATTTACCCAAGGGAATCCTTAACCCCTTCACTACTGAGATTAAGATATCTTGGGTTTCAAAAGGCACCATCTGATGCCTGACATTGAGATATCATGATATGCTGATCTGCAGCCCAAAAGCAAACCAATTTAGTTTGTTAACATAAAAGCTCCAAGGTGGAAAAAACCATTCTCAGAACTGGAAATAGGTTAGAATTTGAAAGTATATTTAATTTTTATTATACGGATATTCCGAAAATCACAAATACAATAAATACAACAACAATATATTAGAAACATATAAAATTGCACATAGATTGTTGAATAATAGGTGATGAGTTGGAAACTGTAAAAGAGCTGTTGACTGTTGATAATTATCAATGGATCACTGCTAACATAACATTCACCTGGCTAGTGGCGAGAAAAATGTATGTAGAATTGCATTCTGATACTCAAGCGTCAGTTAATGTCTGCAATATAAGACCTATACTGACTTGATTGTGCTAGGGCTACTTTGCAGTAACTGGCTTTTCTACAGACATTTATCTCGCCACTAGCCAGGTGAATGTTATGTTAGCAGTGATCCATTGATAATTATCAACAGTCAACAGCTTTTTTACAGTTTCCAACTCATCACCTATTATTCAACAATCTATGTGCAATTTTATATGTTTCTAATATATTGTTGTTGTAATTATTGTATTTGTGATTTTCGGAATATCCGTATAATAAAAATTAAATATACTTTCAATTTCTAACCTATTTCCAGTTCTGAGAATGTTTTTTTCCACCTTGTAGCTTTTATGTTCATATTCTAATGAGGGTTTAATCCCATCTGGTTAGAACGCTCTCTAAATTGTTCACCCATCTCTTAGGAGATAGGTGAACTTTCTTTTCTTTGTTGCAATTTAGTTTGTTGCAGACAAATTTCATTTGCTTTTGTACTGCAAAAGGTGACCCCAAAGAGCTAAACCTGTAAAATCGGCTGAAGATTGCCTGAAATCGGAAATTCAGCAAGCCGATATAGGGAAAAAAGGACAAAGAAAATTCAAGCTACAGCTGTAACTCAATTTGGCAGTAGATGGCGCCACCTACTGGCTAAATAGATTTTTTACAGTAAGAAACTCAATGGGAATATCCCAACTATTTCTAACTGTATAATTATTCAAAGATGATTTTTTTAAAAAGAAAACACTGGTTCCGGACAATGTTTTTTTGGAAAATCACTTGGTGGTGAAGGGGTTAAAAGCTGGGCTGTTAGTGGTACTTGAGGACCAGGGTTGGGATTTACCGTACTAGATGATGGAAGGCTGAAACAGCCCAACAGGTCAGCTAGAGGAGAAGGACACTGGTCACCATGACCGTTTTATAGAAATTAAATGGTCATGGCGGATAGAGCACCATTTTAATGTGACATACTTCATCACATTGTGTTCACAGCATAGTTGTTACGAGAAAAAAGCAACATAACAAGATTTAAAGCTATATATTTTGTAGCAGTTTGTATAATATAATATTTAAAAATTAAATTAACAACCCTATCTTGAAATCTTGGATAACCTTTAATATTTTTGAAGAATGTGTAATCGTAGGAGTTATGACAACATAAAACAATGTGACGCACAGACACTCTGTAACGACTAAAAAGGATTCTGCTGTTCAGATTTATTGGAAATTGTAATGTGTTTTATGTTTCTAGGAAAGCGAGCTTGGTTATAATGTAACACCAGCCCTCGCATTTATACAAATAACAAGTACAGGGAAGTATTATTAATAATCCGCACACGGCCTGACAAACATCTTCATGGAAATGTAAAATGTTTCCATTTCCTTGCGGTGGATGTTTTCTGCTAATGCGCAGAATGAATCTCCGGGGAGAAAGGTCACTTAATTCCCTTAACATTTAGAGGTAATGAAACACTTTTAAATATAACTCTGCGTATTTGGGTCATGTGTGCACCTCTATCCATGTATTACGGATTCTATCCACTCTGCTTTTATATTAGGGTTTAATATTGATCTGTTCTGTGTAATCACATGGGAGAATAATGAATTATGTATGGAAACGATATGCGGGGGGGGGGGGTTGGCAGTGTGTGCTGGTTTGTACACAAACTAAAACCTTCCTGATGTCTTATTGTGTAATTTATTATTCATAACATTTGCCTTACAGATCAGTGAAGGCTTTACAAATTTTACTTCTACCAGTGGTACCATTGTAACTAATAAAGCCTCCATAGCAATGACACACTAATCCTGAGGACAGGGCATCATGCATCTGTAAAGACTTTTCTAGGCACCATCCCATCACTGTGAAAGGATAATGGGATCTGTGATCAGCCATGTCTTTGCTCCCCACTAACTAATCACTAATCACCAAATGCACCTCAGCCCGCGCCCTAAGGTCAAACAGTGACCTGCGACTAGCTTCTCCCCGCATCACCTCTTCCCATGATAGACTGCAGGATTTCTCACGCGCAGCCCCCATCCTCTGGGACGCTCTCCCTCGTACTGTCAGACTTTCCCCTAGTTTCCCTTCCTTCAAACGCTCCCTTAAGACTTTCCTATTTAGGGAAGCCTACCACCCGATTAACTAATACACCTCACTGCCCCAACCGGTCCATGACTCTCACATTGCAGTCCTCTCCTCCTGTTTCCACCCCCAACCCTTATATATAAAGTATAATAATAATAGTAATAAAAAAGGGGGGCCCACGGTCGAGGCAGGTGATTTTTTTTCCGTAAATATAATTTTATTGGACAGGGTATACAAAAAAGACATTGCAATGAAAAAAAATGTTCCTGATAACATATAGAACCCACCGTCCAGAATTTCTGTGTAATTGAAAGGGGAAGAGAGGTCAGGAAAAGGAGAAAGAAAGGGGAGGGGGCGCCCGAGCCCCTCAGAGTAAGAGAGAGAGGAGAGGAAGAGAACGGAAAGGCGTAACTCCCAAGGAAAAAAAGATTACGCACCTCAGATCGCAAGGTAGACATCTGGCAGACAGACTGAGCCTGCACCATGCCCAGGGAAGGCCACCCGCAGCACAAGGAGGCAGGTGGTTTTAAATGAATGGACACATCTATGTTTTGAACCATATCTGGGCCCTGCGACCACTGGTATAATGATTTCAAAACTGCGCGCCCCCTCAGATCTCACATACATCTTTTATTGAAGAAGGAAGAGAAGGAGAGTGTAACGTTGGGGGCTTCCAGCCTCTCCAGTGTGCTTGAAGGCAGCATATCTGATGCTGCTCGCTGACCAACACCCGGATTAAATAGAGACAGGCAGGGAGGTGGCTGCATGAGGCGTGGCTTGAGAGGGGGCGCGGTCTAATGAAGGTCTTTAAAAACCCACAGTTCCTTCTAAGCAGTGCCAGGTCGTGGTTATCCATACCTAAGCTCCTTGTACCTGAATTCTCTCGTGATTTAACCTTTTATTGACCTCTGCTTATTTACTGACTATTCTGCCTTCCGTTGCCCTAGACCAGTGGTCAGCAACCCGCGGCTCTGGAGCCGCGTGCGGCTCTTTCATCGCCATGCTGCGGCTCCCGGGATGGTGCTCATGCTAGGGCGCAGACAACCCCGACCTGGAGCTTCCCCACACTCCGCCGGCCACTGTCACTGGGATCTATCACCATCACCACGCTGTGCGCTTGCTCTTGGCACAGCGTAATGGAAGATGTTGGCTCGTGGTGGTTGTCCAATAGTATGCTAATACTAATAATACATGGGGGGCTGAGGGTTATAAATTTATACATGGGGGCCTGGGGGTTATTAATTTATACATAGGGAGACACTTGAGGAGTATTATACATGGTGGGGCTGGGGGTTATTCATTTATACATGGGTACTGGGGGTTATTATATATGGGGAACCTGGGTGAGTATTATATATGGGGGTCCTGGGTGAGTATTATATATATGTGGGAACCTGGGGATTATTATATATGTGGGGCCTGGTGGGGTTAATATTTATGGGAGAAGAAATTTAATAATTATAAATAAATGGCATCATTCATGGCATGGCTGCATTAAGCTCTCGAGCAGAGTCCTCCCTCCTACTGTTCTGTGTGTTTTGTGTATGGATATACAGGTGCATCTCAATAAATTAGAACGTCATGGAAAAGTTAATTTATTTCATTAATTCAACTCAAATTGTGAAGTTTGTGTATTATGTAAATTCAATGCACACATACTGAAGTAGTTTAAAGTCTTTGGTTCTTTTAGTTGTGATGATTTGACTCATATTTAACAAAAACCCACCTCAAAAAATAGAATACTTCATAAGACCAATAAAAAAAGCATTTTTAGTGAATTGTTGGCTTTCTGGAAAGTGTGTTAATTTACTGTAAATGTACTCAATACTTGGTAGGGGCTCCTTTTGCTTTAATTACTGCCTCAATTTGGCGTGGCATGGAGGTGATCAGTCTGTGGCACTGCTGAGGTGCTATGGAAGCCCAACTTTCTTTGACAGTGGCCTTCAGCTCATCTGCGTTTTTTTGGTCTCTTGTTTCTCATTTCCCCCTTGACAATATCCCATAGATTCTCTATGGGGTTCAGGTCCGGTGAGTTTGCTGGCCAGTCAAGCAAACCAACACCATGGTCATTTAACCAACTTTTGGTGCTTTTGGCAGTGTGGGCAGGCGCCAAATCCTGTTGGAAAATGAAATCTTCATCTTTAAAAAGCAGGTCAGCAGAAGAAAGCATGAAGTGCTCTAAAATCTCTCGTTAAATGGGTGAAGTGACTTTGGTTTTCAAAAAAACACAGTGGACCAACACCAGCAGATGACATTGCACCCCAAATCATCACAGACTGTGGAAACTTAACACTGGACATCAAGCAACTTGGGCTATGAGCTTCTCGATCCTTTCTCCAGACTCTAGGACCTTGGTTTCCAAATGAAATACAAAACTTGCTCTCATCTGAAAAGAGGACTTTGGACCACTGAGCAACAGTCCAGTTCTTCTTCTCCTTAGCCCAGGTAAGACGGCTCCAATGTTGTCTGTGGTTCAGGAGTGGCATAACAAGAGGAATATGACAATTGTAGCCAAATTCTTTGACAAGTCTTTGTGTGGTGGCTCATGATGCCTTTACCCCATCCCCAGTCCATTCCTTGAGAAGTTCACCCAAATTCATGAATTGATTTTGCTTGGCAAGTCTTTGGAGGCTGCGGTTCTCTCGGTTGGTTGTGCATCTTTTTCTTCCACTCAACTTTCTGTTAACATGCTTGGATACAGCACTCTGAACAGCCAGCTTCTTTGGCAATGAATGTTTGTGGCTTACCCTCCTTGTGAAGGGCGTCAATGATTGTCTTCTGGACAACTGTCAGATCAGCAGTCTTCCCACGATTGTGTAGCCCAGTGAACCAAACTGAGAGACCATTTTGAAGGCTCAGGAAACCTTTGCAGGTGTTTTGAGTTGATTAGCTGATTGACATGTCAACATATTCTAATTTGTTGAGATAGTGAATAGGTGGGTTTTTGTTAAATGTGAGCAAAATCATCACAATTAAAAAGACCCAAAGACTTAAACTACTTCAGTCTGTGTGCATTGAATTTATTTAATACACAAGTTTCACAATTTGAGTTGGATTAATAAAATAAATGAACTTTTCCGCGACATTCAAATTTATTGAGATGCACCTGTATGTTTGTCTCTCTCCCATTGTACAGCGCTACAGAATTTGTTGGCGCTTTATAAATACTTGTAACTGTAATTAATTGAAATATATATTTTTTTATACTAATGACATGGAGATTGATTTTTAAAAAAAATATTATTAAAAGTTTTAGTTTAGAGTACCCCTCCCCACCCATAGCATAAAGGTAAAAAACGATATATGCAGTGTTATCTTCATTTTAGATGTCAAAAGGGGTTTGCGGCTCCCAGTGTTTTCTTTTTTGCGAGAAATGGGTCCAAATGGCTCTTTGAGTGTTTAAGGTTGCAGACCCCTGCCCTAGACTATTTTCTTGTACTACGCTTCTGCACTGATATCGACCCGGCTATTCCATTTGACTATTCTATACTCTGTATTCCTGATTCTGGCTCGTCTGACTACCCCCGTGTTGCTGACCTGGTTTCATATTACGACATTGTCTTTGATTAACCCTTTCTGTCTAGCTAGTATACCTGGCCAAGTCTAAGGACCAGACAGTTAGGGATTCTTCACGGCTACCCTGTTGGTAGCTTTTGGGCTCTGTGGAGTGTTGGGCTTTAAGGACTGCGTGGTGGGATCCGGGAACCGTGACAGAGAGGGGTGGTTTTGTAACACAAAGTTTTGCAGGAATGTGTGTGCGTAGTCTGTGTCTGTGGTAGTTCTTCTGACATAGCTATCTGCACATCCTGTGCTCACGATGAGCAACTATGTTTGTTAGCACAGAAACATCTCAGCGAAAGGTTTTTAACTATTTATGCTCCTTAACAGGCTGATTGTCCTTAGGATCATTATGTCTTGGCACTTCGTGGGTCGTGTATACAGTAGTATAAGAGTAGGTCTATCTGATGCAATGTATTACATTATTAGGCATGAGCAGAAGGGGTGAATTTGCCCTGATTGTCCACCTGTCACAGACCTATTTACACTTTTTAGATGCTCCATCTCTGCTGCATGATGAAGGGAATGAAAATGAACCGTCATTATGAATTTAGATTTTAATAAATGTTTGATGGATGCACACCCTTATGATAAGGGCAGGGTGTGCCTCGATCTATAGGACTAAGAGTGTGATGCAATATATTGTATAAACAGATAGCTCTTCTCCTTAGGGGTGTCAATTATCATAAATATAGATCTATCGGAAGGGGGACTATGTATCATTTACAAACTGTTCTACAAAACTAAAATCACTTAAAATCCTGTTCTGGCAGTCTGTATTGCTTTTAGAAATAATGTCTTCGAGATAAAAGAACCAACTACCATGGAATAGCTCTTTTACCACATGGGGAACAAATTAACGCCTCCTGTACAAGGTATAGGAGAAGCTAATTTACAATAGCGATACTCTATGCACATGCGCAATCAAAGTTTGTGCCAAGAGTAGAATAGAGATTCCCTAAGATAATGTTTGTGGAAATGTAATGTATACTATCTCCAGAGGTTCTTATCTTATTGTCGAGCTTAGAATAGGGTCCAAGATGTATTTTGCCTAGAGTGAATTAAATCCTTTCACTGCCCCTTAGACATGTGCACAGTGAAGCATTTAGGTTCTGTGTGGATTAATAAAATTTCCAAAGCCAAATATTTTGGATATAGAAATTTTAAATTCAGGACAATTCGGAATATTCTTGCGACTATTATTCAGAAAATAGTGTCAATAGTGTTAGCATTAATATAAACTGTAATTAGATTATTTGAGCATTGCAAACTAAACCACTTTATAAAACACATAGGGCTCTATTACGCTCTTAGCGTTAAAATGCAGGCGCAAGGGAGGAAAAACTGCGTCCGCAGTTTTCCCCCTTGCGCCCGCGTTTTAACGCTGGATTACAATGCAGGCGCAAAAAATGCTGCCTGCATTGTTATCGAGTGTAAAACTTAGGGATGCTCGCGGCAGCACTGAGCGCAGTCGCGAGCATCCACTCACTGGAGTCCATAGGACTCCATTGAGTTCCTCCCTGCTGGTCACGTGACCAGCCGGATCTCGCATCGCGAGATCCAGCCGGTCAGCATAGTTATATGCAGGGAGAGACTGGGGGGACTTTTTAAGAGTGTAATGTGGCCCATAGGATCCTAATCAAGGGCTGCTGTTAACTTAACCAGAGCTGTTGTAAACTTGCCAGAGCCATTATATTGTATGGAGTTGCTACGTCTACAAGAGCTCTGGCTAAGTTTAAACCAACCCTGGAATAGGGCACATGCTACATTTTTTTTTCTTCGTTTGAAGTAATTGCATGTAAAAAAGGAAAAATAAAGTTAGTTTTTTTTTATCTTCTTTTCCATTTTGTGGATTATTCTCACGATGCAACATTGAACAAAATCTGCGCTAAGGTTTTACTTTATAGCTGCGGTTTATCTTCTACAGTATTTAACTAAACATACAAGAGAAAAATAAAGCACGCGTAAGATATAGGCTACATAAATAAATCATTTCATTTTTTTGGTGGTATTCCGTGTTTAAGGGCCAGTGTTAGGTCTATGGACACATTTAGGGTTAGAGTTACTGTTAGGGCTTAGCGTTACTATCTCCACTTGTTTTATGATGTTACAGTTTCTTCGTGTTTTACGATTATGGTTAGAGTTAGGGGATTTGCGCTGCACAGTGAGTGCTGTGGTTTTTCAGTAATCCAAATCAATCTGATTATAGTCTGTTTTTTTCAGAAACAATTCAGTTCAGTTGCTCGGCGACTCTGTTATTTGTCTGAATCTGTATTCCAGTTGAGTTGCTTGGCGACTCAGATATTCGTCTGAATCTGTATTCTATCCAAACCGAATGGCACAAGTCAACTGCCTCTGTACTCAATGCATTCTCCTTGTAGAAAGAGCTATACGTATATGATACATCGCAACCATGAAAATGGTGTCATACATATGTTATGCCCAACACAACACATGTAATCCCATGGGTATTCTATAAACCCATGCAGGTAGATCTACTGTATGTGTATTATGCAGTGTATAACCCCCCCCCCTGCAGATACTTATACATCATCTTCGTAGGAAGAGCTATGAGATCATAGCACTGTGTGGCAGCTGTCAATCAGGAGTTGGTTTGGAAATAAGTGAAAAAAATTGCCAGTGGAGTTTAATCACAGCATAGTTAAATACATAATCACTCTAAATAATAATATATTGCAGCAAAAAGTGGATATAAAAAGGCACGTCCAGACTCCAGCCTGGTAATTCAGAAAAATCCAGTATCCAATTGATTTAAAACAATCTGTACACACCATGAGATAATATACAGGCAAAAAAAACCAATCATATCTATTTATTGTCACACTTATGGGTTCTTAAAAATACTACATCCAAAGTACAAACAGATTTCAAGAGGAAACATTGAAAATAAAAAATAAAATAGCAATTGCTTGCATGGTGAACTGTGAACAGCTTGTCACGGATCTGACATGGCACTCCCCTGCTTGAAGCCACAGACAGACTATTCCCTTTGTGTCCCCCTATTTTAGAACCCATTCCCCATACTTTTTCTTTATACAATGTTTTACTCTGAACTTGGAGATGTGTTTTTGGATGCACAGGCCTATTTTTTTTGCAGAATGTTTGAGTAATCTGTGTTTATGCAAGAATGCTATTGTCTATCTGCTTATCTGCTGCATGTTTGAGGAGTTGTAAATCTACTCTTGTCTCTGGCAAACACTGTCCCAATCTGATTTATTGGGACAATGGTTTATGTAAATTACTGTGTGCGATCACTGATTGCGATATTGTGTGCTTCACCCTGGAGTAAACTGACAGCCATTTCAAGACCTCATCTGCATAAACCTGACGGATGGTGGGTGGGAAGTTTAAATGTTGTCACCATATCCCAGTAAATGAGATCTCTTGTTTCAACCTACATACAGCCTGCCCGGTGTTTGCTTCTACACTACATCCAGAATCTCCTGTTTGAACATACAGCCCAGTGACGTGCGGTGAGGTCAGTGGCTGGTTAGGCATTGACTTGTATCAGAGCCAGATATACACGGGTTACTTAGGTTCAGGTGCAGCGCTCCCCAGAAACTGGCTGCTGTCCGTGCTCCCCAGGATCTGGCTGCTGCCAGCGCTCCCCAGAAACTGGCTGCTGTCCGTGCTCCCCAGGATCTGGCTGCTGCCAGCGCTCCCCAGGATCTGGCTGCTGCCAACGCTCCCCAGAAACTGGCTGCTGCCAGGGCTCTCCAGGAACTGGCTGCTCTCTCAGGGCTCCCCAGGATCTTTCGCTGTTATCAGGCCTCCCCAGGGATCTTTTGCTGTTCTCAGGGCTCCCCAGGATCTTTTGCTGCTCTCCAGGATGTGCCTCCAGGCACACAGTCCGGCGGCACACCCCCATGACTGACCAGGACAGTCACATGACCGTCCTGTGTCAATCAAAGCATGGGAGGCCTGCCTCACATGGGAGGCGTTTTTTGAATTGCTTGAGATCAATGGCACATTCTCATTGGTCCAAGCAATTCCATTGCTCTCAGTGCCTCTGCGGCACTGAAGAGCGTAAATTCAGGAAGTTGGCATCGCCAGACGTGCGCTGCAGACTTCAATGAATCTATTAGCCAGCTTGAGCTATGCAACTAAAACAAAAAGTGAAGGAGCAGAGACAGACGGCGGATGTGAACTTTTATTTTATATAGCAGCAGGTTTTATTTAAAAAATTTACAGTCCCCACTTTATGGAATTATGGCAGGTGAGGCCCTGCCTCACCTGCCGCCCCTGACTGCATGTCCCTGATACAGCCTGCCTGGTGTCTCATTCAGAGCTACAAATAGCCAACTTGGGAAGGCGCTTAGTGGCCATCTGAAATCCATCTGCTGGATCAAAAGAGTGGATTGAAAGAGCGGACCGGCCACTCGAGGTATTGAATCGGTTAGTGATTCGAAGGCCTGGCCGATCTTGGCGAGTGAGTGTCTGGAGAGCCAGACAGGTGGACAGTAGAGGGGTCCATTACATAGCAAATCATGTTGAGCTATGCATTTTGTATAATAATATGTACTTTCTTAACCCCTTCACTACTGTGATCAGCAGTTGCAGACAATGCAGCAGATTGTGTTAACAGGATTTGTGGCTATTCTGTATCATTGCAAATGAGAGTGCTTGCTGCAAACAAATTTCCTTTGCATTTGGGCTCTAGAAGGCGACCCCAAAGCATTTGAGCTCATAGCTCCTAGTGTTAAATACTGTGCTTTTGCAGAACCATTTAGCACCCCCTAAACCCGCTCCCAATAAATCTGATACTCACCTCTCATCCCGCTGCGAGAACAGTGACCCGATCTGCTGCTTCTGGCCTCTGGGAGCAGAGAGAGACTGGTGACAAATAGTCCCCAGTGTCTCTGTCATGCCCCGCTCTGGGCCCTGGCCGCCATGTTGGGACACCTGCAATACTCACCCAAAGTCCCTTTTGGCGCGTCGCTCCACGCTCTCTGTCCGCAAGCAGGAGAGAGCTCGAGGTCTGCCCCACGCCGCTGACAGGAGTCGAATGCCGAGGAACAAAGCGCGCACTCGCGATCCCCTATCTCCTTAAGACACGAGGAGCTTGGTACTCTGGTGCCCTCTGCTGGTAGTTTACAGTTACTGCATGACACCTGCACTGGAGATCCTCGTATGCCCAATTAACCTATCAAGTACTCAGGTATCCCAGCTCCACCTATGAGTCCATGGTGAACGGTGTTCTTATGATCCTCTGAACCCTATTTAATCCTGCCGCCTTTCTCAGTTCATTAACCAGGTTATACTGTGGTTCACTGCTTCAGTTATCCAGTGTTCCCTCTTCGTTCCTGTCCCAAGTGAATCCGGAGTTCCAAATCCTCTACCCCGGATTACTCCACGACCACGGTACCAGCTCTACATCCTGCATCCAGGCTTACTCCACGACCACGGTACCAGATCCAGATCCTGCATCCAGGTTTACTCCACGACCACGGTACCAGCTCTACATCCTGCATCCAGGCTTACTCCACGACCACGGTACCAGCTCTACATCCTGCATCCAGGCTTACTCCACGACCACGGTACCAGATCCTGCATCCAGGGTTACTCCACGACCACGGTACCAGCTCCAGATCCTGCATCCAGGCTGACTCCACGACCACGGTACCAGCTCCAGATCCTGCATCCAGGCTGACTCCACGACCACAGTACCAGCTCCAGATCCTATATCCAGGCTTGTTCCGACGACCACGGTAACAGCTCCAGATCCATAACCCAGGCTTGTTTCAAAGGCCACAGCCCACGTTACCCTCTTTTACTACCCATCGTTCTGGACTTTGTTTGTAACTTCTAAACCCAAAGACCCTTACTTGCAATCCTCCGTTCTGGACTTTGTACTAACCAAGAATACCTTTTGACTAATAGCCTTTTGTTCTGGACTTATATTTCATTTCATCTCAGTAAATATTCAATTGCTTATATACAACTCCTGGTCTCCTTCGACGGCTTGCCATTGGGTTCCATACGCACAACATTATACAGGGATCACAGCCCCTGCCCTTACAGTCCCTCCGTGATCACTTTGTGGCGCTGCACAATCTCGAAAGAGCAAGATCACACAGGTGCTTGCGGCATGGCAGCGCAACCCTCCATGGAATCCTATGGATTCCAGGAGGTGATGTTTGCGGCAGTGTGGAAGCACTAATGCAAGTATCCCCAAGGGTAGCGCTTTGTTTTGGGGCAAGGTGCTGTAGTGGCACCTGCCCTGGAATCTCAAGTTAAAATGGGGACGCTACGGGGGAACCTGCAGGCGCTGGTTTTCCCAGTTAGCCTCCCCATTTTAGCGTGAGCAATGTAATCTAGCCCATTGTCTTTAAGTCTAATGTAGTTAATATAAATAACAGAATACAGTCTGCAAAATATGTGTAACGAAAAAACAAATTACAAGTACCGGTAATTTCAATAACAAGATAACATCCTTAATTAAATATGTAGATTAAATAGATTACAATTGTTTGCTGTGATGTGATTAAATATGTATGTATTTATTAAAAATTCAATTAAAAATACATATCATCCTACAGCAGGGACAGGTGCAGACAGATGGGACATTACAATGAAAAAATATTTTGATTGTGGTTTTAAAGGTTATTCAGGCTCTGTAGGATGAAGCGTAGTCATTTCGTGCAATTGTTTGTATGAAAGGCTGTTGTAAATAAACTTATTAGTCATTGACTCCACAACAGAGGACAGTGAGTATGAAGAGAGTATATCTTTTTATAATACAATGTAAAGTGGTTGTATATACTTTTTAATGACATTTACTAGAATATCTGAGAGGTTGCTAGAAGTCATTTAGGCCAAATGTAGCAGATAACTAGAGGTATTGCACCTCCCGTCAGTGGATCTTGGGGCCGGGGTCAGACGAGCGTTTCACAGAGCGGAAGGAACGTCTATGAGAGTGGACGTTCCTTCCTCTCTAACGTCCGTCTGGCCACCTCGCTGAGCACAGTTAGTGCTCTCAGCATTGCAAGGCATGATCTTCCTATGGATGATCACGCTTTGCAGCCCTGTCGAACGCACGTTGTAGCGTTTCGATGATGAGGCTTTCAGCACGGCCGCAGCACGCCCGCTGTATCATGCGCAATATGTGCACAGCGTGTGGCCGGATCCGTCACAGCGTCACAACACTGCGATGGACACCGGGGGGCACGTCAGTACTAGTGTGCTCATCTGACCCCGCCTTAACCCTTTCACTACTATGATCGCATTGACATGATCAGGCACAGCAGCCCAAGACCGTGTTAGCTCGATCAGAAGCTATGCTGTATCATTGCAAATTAAATTTGGTTGTTGAAAAGGAATTTAATTTGCATTTGGGCTCCAGAACATGCCCCTTTTAGTAGTGTGGTCATGACGCCCTGAAATGGACTGTGTGGCCACCCCCCGGCTGTTAACAGAGGTGCTAACACTTTTTAAAGCCAGCTGAAAAATGTGTCTAATTGACATCTCCCCAGTCGATTCTGCACAGAGCCCAGAATTGCATGTACTCCGTTTGGCCAGCAGATGGTGACATCTGCCTGCCAATGGGTTATTACAGTACTGAATACATTGGGAATGTTCCCAAATATTTCTTACTGAATAATTAATTAAAAGTGATTTTCCAGAGGAGAAAAAAAACAAAAAAAAACACTGGCACCTTACAGTGTTTTTTATTTTTTGGAATATCACTTGGTAGTGAAGGGGTTAATTGCCATTTAGCCAAAATCATTCCAAACATTTTAAGATCTCTTCAGCTGAAACTGAGCCTCCTGAGCAGATATGTGCATTGCATAGACATGTATAAGCACAGCAGCGAGACCAATCTTGGTGACTATTCTGAGCCTACAGGTACCTGGTGCTGACTGAAATCCTAAATATCTTAATTCAATTTTATGCTCCAAATTCAATATAGTAATTTTTTTCAGATTTTATTATATACTACCAACATTTTCTTTGAGCTTCAACCACCAAAAATCAATACATGATAGCAATATTAGCAATAAACCTTAATGGTAAACGTGCCCAAGAGCTATCACTCACAAGAATTTGTGTGTTAAAATAACACATCACAGAGTGTCTTTAATGCGAAATCAGACAGCGTGCTAAAATTATTATCTTATTTCTAAAGTTCTGAATTAACAACCAACGAATAAGGTGAGAAACATGAATTATGTGTGAAATAAAGAGGCAATAATGATTTTTTCATCTAAACGTTATTTCCTTTGAGCTTCGACCACCAAAAATCAATATACGATTTAATAAATAGTAATGGTAAAGGTGCCAAAGAGCTGCCATTCCGGTGCAACAGAGTGTCAAACATAAACATTAAGTCATACAATGTGCGACATAGCTTGAAACCATGATAACGGGCCCTATTACAATCTTTGCGTTAAAACGCTCGCACATCGCGTGAATTTGTGCGCCAAGCGTTAAATGTTAACGCACGTAAATCAACGCTGGAATTACAATCCTCGTGCATTTTTTCATCCGTCGAGCAATAACGTGCGTAAAACGGATGCGCACAAATGCTCGCGCAGCAACGTTGCGCGCAGAAATCAGTGTGCGGACTGTTTTCAGAATTAAGAACCACAATTGTCTCACGTTAAGTTTTTGCGCCTGTCAAAGTCAATCTGCGCATATATGCTGCAGCAATAATAAATGCACACACAACTTCTCCATTTTACTGCTTTGCTATGAGTAGAATCTGTAACTATACTTTGCTGCGTATTTTTTTTTGGGCTGGTGTATTTGGGTTCGGCCAAGTTGATAGAATTTGCCGTTAACACCAGCTTTCAGGAGTTGCTAAAATTATGCGCGCAAAGGCTGTGCGTTACAAACTGCACATAGATTGTAATAACATCCGCGTACCAGCGCAGAAACACATTTGCGCTCACAATGTTAAGAATAGGACGCGTGCAGTACAGTATGCACGCAAAGGGTTTGCGCAGGTTCACCCGCGTTAGACGAGTGTGAGCGTTTGTTGCGCTGACTTTGTAATACAACGTTATGCGCAAAGGGTTTTATCCCTCGCGTTAATGTGTTTTTGCGCCGGCTAAAACGTTTGCGTGAAGATTGTAATAGGGCCCTACATCTTTAGAGCGCTGCATTAAAAACTATCGTCAATATATTACTAGAAGAACTAGATAAAAATAGTAAGGCTGGCCATCCACTGGCACTGTAGTAGAGCGTCCGACTTGGTCACCAGACTGCAGACAATGACATCGACCGCTCAGGGTTGGCCACTGGAAGCATCTGCGGATGACACAGATCGGCTGATGGACAGGTCGCGGGTGAAAAAAAAAAAGCAAGAAAGGAAAACCCCACTGCCGGACCGCTGCAGGGTGAAAAAAAAACCTGTCTTTGATGCTGAAACTCCAGTTGAGTGTTGCAAGGACTGCGGCCAGCTCGTAATGAAAAGAGAAAATAAAAAAAACCAGTCTACAGGGGGGTATTAATTCCCCTCTCCCTGGTGCTGAAACATTTTCAGGGAGAGGAGAGGTTAATCCCCCCCTGCAGCCTGGAGAGTTGTTTTTTTTTTTTTCAACTATGAGCAAAGAAAACAAAAAGACGCAAGTAAAAAAAAAGCCTAGTTTAGTTTTTTTTTTAAATAAAACAGAACCTAAAAGTTTGCCTAAAAAGTCCAGAAAAATACCTAAAAAATCCTACAATATCAATAAATAAAAAGCTTTTGCTGCGATTAAAAAAAATAAAAAGCTGAATATAAAAAAAACGAGGATATTTTTTTCCATTGAATCCTATTTGCTTCGCATATGGCGGTTTTCCTATACAATCTATTTTTTCATGTTTTCCCTGCACACGCCGGTTATACTATACAATGTATCTTTCACATGTTTCCCCGAAGCACAGAAGTTTAACCATACAATTGATGTAAACTTGCACCAGATCGCCTGATTTTATCTGACCAAGTCCCATGAAAATTGTAAGGATCACTAATCTGTTGTAATCGCATAAAATCATCTGAAATCGTTAGTCGGCGGTCGGATGCAGTGGAAGAGGGCAGATTCACCTGCATGTTGTAGGATCGGTCAGACAACTTCAGACGATATCGGATGATCGCACCATCGAACAAATACGGCCATCCTACTGTAATAATTGTTTGTTAACATCTGGTATTGTGGTTTTTTTTTCCGCTCTAAATTAGTCCATGCCTTCAGGTTATTTAAAAGACATCAATCGAGCCATTGTCAAGATAAGTGAGGAGTACATGGAAAAGTATGTAATTAAATACCGCATGACACACGCTAATTAGAATAACTGATAGCATGCAGGGCAACTAGAGTTGGACGGCTACACTAAATGCAGAACAAGCACCTCATTCACAGCAGGAGATGTGACTACAGTACACATATAATTGTGGATTATTCCAGCCTTGGTGTTAGAATAATCTTAAATTTAATAAAGACAGCAGGCGAATATTTTGCATTCTCTTTTCTTTACTAAAACATCAGCAGCAAGGAAAGTTTACATAGCAACAGCAGTAACCAATAAACAACAAGAGAGTAGTAAATCCTTAGCCACGCCCTCTTTTCTTGTAAACTGAACGAGCAGGAGAGTCGTGACTGAGAAAACCAGAAAACCAGGAAGGTGGGAGGGAACGGAAACCGAAGCGGAGAAAGCCAAGACTAGGCCACGAGACGTGTAGTTGCAGAGCTGGAAGCCAACAGGCGTCCGAGACGATGGGAGACCAACGGGGCCACAGAAGCAATTCAAACTAAGGAGAAAACAGAGGATACGTGAAAGCACCATGTGAAGGAGGCTTGCCAATCAACAGCCAATTAACTAATCAGTAAAACGAAAAGTAGCAATAGTAAATCAAATACGAGACAGTAGTCCGAAGTTAGGCTAACGAGACATGCAAACCCTACTAAGGGGAATGAAAACGAATTAGACAAAAAAGTACAAAAGTCGAAGTGTAGACGCATAAATCATACATAAGATCTACTAGTTAAACAAGCATATATGAATTTTATTGGTGTTTTTTTTGATATAGCAGAAAATATGGTACAATGTAAGCAATCCCGGGCATGGGCGGGCGGGAAAAATATTCGCCTCCTGTCTTTATTAAAATTAAGATTATTCTAACACCAAGGCTGGAATAATCCACAATTTTATATCAAGGCAGGAGGCTTCATATTTTGCAGTTTTAAAGCTGCACTAGAGCCCAGATGCATGAGAACGAGGACGGAAATAGAAGGTACGAAAAGTAACCGCCCTAGGCCAATCAGCCGCCTCTAGTATATCAGACAGAGAACCTCCAGCATCCGCAACAGAGGAAGCCGCCGCGCCCCGCACGGAGTGAGCACCAAAATGGGGAGCAACGCCTGCTAGGGAAAGCAGCCAGCGAACCCATCTAGAGAGGGTAGGAGAAGAGACAGGTTTGTAAGGAGAGACATAAGAGACCAAAAGTTGGCCAGTCGGAGAGGAGCGCAAAGGACGCAAACGAGAGAGGTAAGTAGTAACACAACGAGCAACACATAGTAGAGGATCGGAGGGAAAGTAAGGGTAGAAAACCTCATGGGATAGAGTTTTAGTACGCCTGGTAAGCGTGAAGACGACACCCTCAGGGGAGAAACCCACGGCGTGCGCATCGAAGGCCCTAACATCAGAGACACGTCGAAAGGACACCAGACATAAAAGGACTGTTAATTTAGCCGAGAGCTGACGGAGGGTTAGTGAATCATTGTCCGGCCAGTTACGCAGGAATTCGAGCATCAGCGCCACATCCCAGAATATAACATATTTAGGAGCCGGCGGGCGAACGAGTCTAATGCCGCGGAGGAGACGACAGACGGAAGGGTCCCTACCCACAGGAACGCCACCCAGGGGAACGTGAGCCGCCGATATAGCTGAACGGAACAGGTTAATGGTACGGTAGGACTTTCCCAACGTGGAAAGATTCGCCAAAAAATTGAGGATCAACTGTAGAGGGGCAGTAGCAGGATCAGCCTGTTGTTGCAAACACCAGCTACACCAAGTTCTCCAAGCGTAACGATAACACTTTCTTGTGCCGGGAGCCCAGGATTCCCATAATAAGGAGCGAGCTGCATCTGATAGTCCTGGCAGCATGCAGGGTCCCCGGAAATCGTCCACGCCACCAGGGGAAGATTGTTCTCCAAAACCATCGGGTGTGGTCCGCCTTGGGGATCCAGCAGAATGGATTGGAAAGACGGGAGCAGAAGCGGGTGGAGGCAGGAGAGTTCCAGCGTCAGTGGAAACCAGGGCTGGGCGGGCCAAAAGGGCGTGATAAGAAGAATCCGGATCCCCCGTCGGCGGACTTCTTGGATCGTTCGTGTGATCATCGGGAACGGCGGAAAAGCGTAGGCTCCAGACAGTGGCCATGTTTGGAGGAAAGCATCCACCGCAGTCGCCTGTGGGTCCGGAAGCCAGCTGAAGTAGGCCCGTGTTTGATGATTCAAGCGGGAAGCGAACAGGTTGAGATGAAAAGGTCCCCTCAGGTCCGACAGGCGGCGGAACGTCGCAATGTCCAGTTTCCAATCGCTGGAGTCCCTCCAATATCTTGAAAACTAATCCGCCACAAAATTGGAAGAGCCGGGCAGGTATTCCGCCATAAGGGAGATGTTCCGGTTCAGGCAGTAATTGAAGAGGGAAAGCGTGAGGTCCGACAGGAGCTTGGAGCGGGAACCCCCTAGTCGGTTCACGTATTGGACAGCGGAGATGTTGTCCATCCGGAGAAGAAGAGAGCAGTCCCTGAGGTCCTGGGTAAAGCTGCGAACTGCAAACGAGCCGGCGATGAGCTCCAGGCAGTTGATGTGAAGCTGCCGTTCCTCCGGAGCCCATGCTCCGCCCGTGGATATAGCTCCGCAAGTCGCTCCCCAGCCCGATTGGCTGGCATCGGATTCCAAAATGAAATCTGGCAGTGAGCCGAAGATGGCCCGGCCGTTCCAGGCCTCCATATGGCGTAACCACCATAGGAGTTCCACTCGAACCTCCGGGGTGATGGGAACCAGCTGGTCGTAGGAGGGATTGAGACAAAGGTATGTGGTCTTCAGACGTTGCATCGCCCAATAGTGTAGTGGACCAGGGAAAATGGCTTGAATGGAGGAAGAGAGTAGGCCTACAACTCTTGCCAAATCTCGGAGGCAGATGGTGTCCATAGTGAGGACTCTGCATAGGGTTTTCTTGATGGCCCGAAGCTTTTGCGGGGGAAGCTGCAGCTGGCAAGACGTTGAGTCTATGTTGAATACGAGGAAAGTGATGGTTTGGGCAGGACGCAGTGCCGATTTGTCTCTGTTGATAATGAAGCCCAAGTCTTGTAGGAGCGTAACCACCAGGGTTGTATGGTGAGAGGATTGAGCGGGGTCCTGTGCCAGTATAAGGATATCGTCCAGATATATGATCGTTCTGATGCCTTGGGACCCTATAAAGGCCATTACCGGTTTGAGGAGTTTCGTAAAGCACCATGGTGCGGAGCTGAGGCCGAACGGCAGGCAAGTGAACTGCCAGAGGTCGCAATGCCAGTGGAACTGCAGGTACGGTTGATGAGTGGGATGGACCGGGACCGTGAGGTAAGCGTCTGTGAGGTCCAGTCTCGTGAACCAGTCGCCATCTCGGAGGAGGTCCCTGAGGAGGTGTATACCCTCCATTTTGAAGTGGCGGTAGGCCACGAAGGTGTTGAGGGTTTTTAGATTTATAACCGGTCGAAGGTCCCCAGATTTTTTTGTGAACCAGGAAGATAGTGCTGACGAAGCACGGGGAGTCCCGGGCGGGAGTGATGGCACCTTTTAACTGCAAGGAGCGAAGTTCCCAGTCTATCAATGTCGCCTCTTCTGAGGAGTAACGGGCCGGGGATGGGGAAACAGACTGGACGGGAACCTGGGAGAAGTCTATTAAAAAACCTGCCACAGTTCGCAGAATCCACGAGTCTGACGTGAGTTTGCGCCATTTGTGAAGGAAATAGCGTAAGCGACCCGCGACCGGAATGTGTGGAAGTGGGAGCGCCGGGACACTTACCAGCTGAATAGCGGCGTCTGGGTCTGTTGAAGCCGCGACCAACAGGGACTCCTCGCGCCAGGATCGGGCTGGGTCTGTATTGCACGTCCTGGTTTGACGTGAAGCGAGGTCTATAGGTAGCGTTGGAACGGCTGGCGACCCGACCTCTTGATGCGCCAGCCCTGGAGGAAAAACATGTTTGGGGGTGGAAAACCCTTTTCATATTTGATTGAACCTTTTGAAGGTTCGTATAAACGTTTAACTTTTCGGTTAAGGTCTCTCAAAAACAGATCTCCAAACAGTAAGCCTTTTGCTGCAGGACCCAATTCCTTGGTAGCCATGCTGGTGAGTTTTGCATCCAGCCGAAACAGTGCCGCCTTACGGCGTTCTGACGAAATGCCAACGTTGGCATTACCCAACAAACAGAGGGCACGCTGTGCCCATTCGTGGACCAAAGCTGGATCAAGTGGGCTGTTGTTGATTAGCGCTTCGTCCGCCATCACAAAAATAAGTGAAAGGGGACCAGAGACGTCCAGAAGCTTATCCTGGGCGACACGGAGACACTGTTCCATACCCTTTCGAGGGTCCCTGCCAGCCTTACCCATGAAGGTGACGAAGTCTTCGTCAAATTCAAGGGTAAGGGACACCTTGTCAGGTAGAGTCGGGCGAGGACATTCGGCCCGCAAGCGCGCCCTATCAGCCTTGTCCAGGGGGCAGTGCAACCAGAAGCGCAAAAATTCCGCTATGTGGTCCGGTGGTAGCCAAGCGGAAGACCTAGGGTGGGTGGTGGTGCGCGGGTCAAAAAAGGGCATACCTCGGGAGTCGAGGAGCTGTAAAGGGGTATCCGCGGACACTTGGGAGCGTGGCGGCGCAGGCATGGTAGTGAGGGGCACGATCGCCATAGCATCAGAACGGGGCTCACCCGTTGAAGTTGGAGTGGCCGGTGGGTTACTGGTGGACTCTATATCCTCCTCTTCAGGATAATCAGCCTGGTAGTCATCCAGGTCGTAAGTTTCTACACCCTTGGGGTCTGAAACGTATCTGGAAGATTTTTTAACTGGTCCTTTACCCTTGCCAGCAGATTCTGACTGGCCTTTCCAGGGTCTTTTTCGCGATGGTCCAGCAGACTCAGATTGGTCCGAGTGTGAACCGTCGGAGTGGGCCGGTGACTGGGCCCTTGAGAGAACCGGGGGTTCCAGCGGGGGGGCCGGTGGAAGGCTCTCAAGCGCTATGGGGAGCGTTTCGGATATGGCGGCCAGCAGCCAAGCTTTCAACTCCTACTGGTTGGAGGGAAGTTGTGGAGGATCCATAAATAATGGCAACAAAACGGGGCTCACCCGTAGGTAAATATATAAATATATATTTATTAATATATTGTATCCGTGTGTGCGGATTTTAGGCACCACTCAGCGAGGCTCACTCGTGATTTGCGCGGGCTTTTTAAGGGTCCGCCGGAGCAGAAAAAGCTTGCGGGGCTCACCCGAGGTAGCAGGAGAGGGTCCGTGCAGCAGGCTGTGTCCTAAGACCGTTTTTTCTAGATATCACAGCCTTTTGAGAGAGATGCTGGCACCTGCCGACATCGATCGCGGCACGAGTGGAATGGCGGCAGTCAGTCCTAACGAATTTAAGATGTCCGCCATGTACGCATGCGCAGAGGCAATGCCGCGCTACTCTGAGGAAATTTCTTTCATGCGGGACTGCGCACGCAGGTAAACTGCACCGAACATTCAGTAGAAAGCAAACATTAAAGAATATTAAAGATATTAAACGCTGTACCCAGCACCCGGCGGCCCAGGGAAAAAATTTCCTCTTGGTCCGCCGGGAGAAGGAGAAAAAAAGGAGGCAAGCGCAAGCCTGCAGGCGGGGAAAGTGCCCACGCAGCAGGGAAAAACCTAAAGGAAAACAGTTAAAAATACAGAAACCTTTACCAACTATCTAGAATACATTATAGTTAGATATAATACACTTAAAGTAATAGAATAACTGAAATATATCCTGGCGTCCAGGAGCTGTTTTAAAAACGACTCACCTGGAGGCCAGCAGCAAGAAAAGAGGGCGTGGCTAAGGATTTACTACTCTCTTGTTGTTTATTGGTTACTGCTGCTGTTGCTATGTAAACTTTCCTTGCTGCTGATGTTTTAGTAAAGAAAAGAGAATGCAAAATATGAAGCCTCCTGCCTTGATATAAAATTACCGATATATAGCGATATATCAAAAACATGCTTGCAGCCAAAAATTATATTCCTGGTGCTCAGCCTGCAGGAGTCACCTGTGTTTCTCAACCCTGTCCTCAGGGAGCACTAACAGGTCAGGTTTGCAAGATAACTGTATCACAGCACAGGTCAGGGACACCGTCAGGGCAGTACAGGGGATGATACAGTCCCGGCCCCGGGATTTCAGGGGGCCCGGCTGCAGCAGACGTCCCTGAGATGTCCCCCAATCCCCCACCTCTTCTCTCACATCCAAGACCCCCTGCAGCACTTCATTCGGCTACCCTGCTGTGAATGTACCCGAAGTGCGCCAAATCCATGCACTGAATGCCACTGATAAACTCGCCGAATCGATCCAACAAACCGCCGAACGCCAAAACATCTAATTTATTCGATAAACCGTCGAATACAGCCGCAAACCCACCGATCACAGGCGACAACCCGCTGAACGTGTCCTCAAACCGCTGAACACATCCGACAAACCACTGAACGTATCCTCAAACCGCCGAACGCAGCCGACTATCCGCCGAACGTATCCTCAAATGCAGCTGAAGAACCGCCAAACACCACTGGAAAAAAACGACCAGCCGCGAAAAAAAAAAACTGACCAGTCGCCGAACAGTGGGAAAAAAATAAAAAACCCAATTTTAAAACAAAACCACCTCAAATTTGGGCATTTCACCAACTTTTATCTGCTGTTTATCCATTACTTCTCTATGGGGAATATCATTGCACCTGAAATCACACCGTATTTCGCTGGTAATTCACCAATATTTAGCGAATTGCCAACTTTTTGAATAGCTCAAATGCGGGGGATATTCATCCGCTTGGTGCAATTCGGTGGCAAGTTCGGCTCTCTTTGAATAACCCCTTATATGTTATGTCTGGAGTCATGTACAGATCAGTTCTCTGCAGGGGAGCTGATAGAGGAAGATGATGTATTCGTCTCTGCAATCGAGACCTCGGCGTACCACAAGCAGGGGAAACACCATGCCGTCTTACGTGCTCCATAGAAATATATGGGACTAGTAAATTGTTTCTAATTATCTAATTATGTGCAAGATGAATTGATTTAATTTGTAAATATAGCAATAGGAGTTAGAACCACACCGGCGCTGTGGAATAAAAAATAAAAGAGGGGGTGTCGCTGGAATCCTAAAAAGCTAGTCTGTCCACCTAGCAAGAAATAAGATAAAAAGAATAAACAACTCATAAAACAGCGCTCCCCAAAGAGATATATAAGAGGCAAGCTTTGAGAGAAAAAATAAAAAATAAAAAGTATATACAGTAGACTAACCAACAGTGGGCAGCCCCAAGGAAAAGAAAACCGTTCTGCCCACGGTCTTTCTTTAGACAAAAAGGTACCTTGGAATATATCCAGCAAGTGGAAAACATTTTGTTGGTAGACAAAGAGATCCTCTTCTATGTTATCCCCAAGTAGCAAAAGCCAAGCTGTTCTCCTCCTTCGTAGGACATATGTCGATCTTCAACTCAATATGCCCTCGAAGTAAGAAGATATAATAGCGCAGCCAGTATTCAAAGGGTGCACATATAAGGACATACCAAGGTAATACTCTTACCATTTGCAGAGCCTGACCTGGCTCGAGGAATGCTCGCTCCGGGATTGTATGTGAGTGGTACAATCCTTAGAAAACCATACCCGGCAGAAGCAGAAAATACGGTCGGCCAAAACGAATGCTTTAAAAGAATTTTTTTAATTGTCTGGACACCATATCAAGGTACCAGATCAACAGATAAAGAGAAATACAGGACCAGACGCGTTTTGCGCTAAAAAGCACTTCATCAGTGGTACAAAAAAACTTTCAAACAGAGGTGAATGACCGCAGTGATACATATACTGATGGTAATTGAACAGGGAGCGAGCTTACTCGGATGGACGGCCGCCCACTTCCGGCGTAAATAATTATACAATTGTCATTAAAGTTTCAAATAATAAAGATATATATGACTAAAAAATAAATAAATGGTCCATTAAACATATAGTAAAAATTGTGAACACATTTATAAAAAACATTGCGAGTGACTTGCACAAATGTTGCTATTGGCAAGCAGATGGAAACATGACTAATACAAAAATAGGATCCCTATTACGGATAAAAAAATTCTACCAGCTAAATGTTCCAGTTAACTTACATTGTATCTTTATACAGAAAAAATGGGATACAAAGGAAACCTAAGTAATATAAGATCTAATGACCTGCCCAATGCAGGGATTAAACATATACAATGCAAAAGATATCATCAGATGTCTGGAAGATAAAAATCTGTATACGTAAATTGAAGTACACATTAAATGCACTAACAGATCCTATTGCGTCTAATGGGAATCCAAAAATCGGGCAATAGTTAGCCGCTACGAGTGAATTGTACGAAAATATAACCCAGGACAATAGTAAAAAGATTTACTAGCGGCTAATATTGTCAGAAAATATCACCCAAAAAATGAAATGTCCTTATCGTGTTTGTTTTATGTTGCTGATTTCTGACATGTGCTTTGTTTTTTCCTTCTATGTTTAGTTAAGAAAATATTTTACTCTATACGTGTCACTGGGTGCATTCATTGAGTGATCTTTTGTGTTGTAAACTGCCCCCCCTCATACACAGTATCTTTACATCACTTGCTCCTCACCGTGTGGCCATAAAATAGAATCTATTGATCGATCACTAGTTCAAATAATTGTATTGCATGGGATGTATTCAAAGGACATCACCAGGGAGGTAGATTAGAAGTCTTTTCAGCTCCCTGTCATACCTCTTTCAGCTGCCATCTCTTATCTCAGTTACCCTGGAGAACAATACCCTCCTGCACCCTTATCTAAACATTCCCTCCTCCACCTCACTAACTGGTAAATAATGCAGATTACATAAACAAGAGCCACAAAGCACAGCTTTTGGTAAATGTTGCATCATGGGAAAAATACACAAAATGGAAAAGAGATAAAAATCTAACTTTATTTTTTCTCTTCACATGCAACTACTTGAAACAAAGAAAAAAACAACAACATGAGTTTTATAATGTGGTTTTATTTGTAATGTAATGTAATCTACTGTTTCTGTAAGTGGTGGTGTCCCATTAAAGGATCTGCTGCTAATGTCTAGGTGCCAGACACCACAGGACACATTCAGCGGTTTTGTGGAGTACATGCCTCAATGCATCGGAGATGTTTTGGGAGCACAAGGGGGACCTACATGATATTAGGTAAGTGGTTTTAGGCTAGAGTCAGACGAACACCGTCTGAGTGCACTTTGCGTGCGTGCACAACGGACAGAGGTTCTGACGGAAGATACTGTAGACACCACACAGTCCATTTTTATGGCGGACGTAGAAAAAAAGGGGAATATGGGAAACAAAATTAATACGAAAAAGGATATGAAAAGACATTTTGTGCGTCAAGGTGCTGGAAGTCGCAAATGCGCTGCGTCTGACGTCTCCTCATCATGCACACAGAATGCTACGCAGACGTGGTGGGCGTGGCGCACTCTGTGCATCCGTGTTAACGTTTTTACGTTCTTACCTAACTTGCGTCCGTTTGCCACGTGTATTGTGCGTGCGCAGTTCGGTGCGGACGCACTTAGTGTGTGGGTCTCTATTGATCATGATTCTATGCTACGAGGGACGTTAAACTGTGCGGCAACATGGACGTGATCACTGCGTTCGTCTGACACAGGCCTAAATGTTGTGGCTGATCAATGTATCTAAATGTCACCATCACCAGTATTGTATTGTCTCTTCCTCTCAGTTCCCTTGTGATTTATTTCTTTTTATCCTTCCCTGGGTCCCTACTTCTCAATTTGTGTGTTTGCATTTTGTGGAAAATCATTCCACCTTTAGTTGTAACCGTTATTATGCTTCCTGTAATCAATGATTGATGGGTTGATATTCCGTTCCACCCAGTGCTTTGTGGTTTCCATTGTCTAATGTACTTGGTCCTTGGTGTTTAGATTTATTTGTGCATGATGCCATTGATCATTTATTCATGCACGGTTGAATATCACTGATTTTATTTTGCCAGGCTGTAAAAACAGTGTAAAAACAGTGAGACTGTCACGGAGATATTTTAGCAGAATCATCGTACAGACGTATAGCACGGCATTTGTGAAATCTCATCTGGGACTTTCTGTCCGAAGGAACATTTGGCATAAACAATTAATTCCCAGCGTTGAATAATTAATAGACTTGGAAGTGTTTTAAAGAATTACATCCCCACTGAGACTGAAACCATAAGAAAAGGACCGGAGAGCAAACCTCTCTGATGTAAAACTGCGTAAAAAACAATTCATTATCACACGTTCCAAAGCCGACACTCACCGAGTCACTGAGCGGGGACTGATCTAAACACATACACGACACTCTCTCGCTTTTCCCTGTTGCTACCTGTGGAAAAAGTGTCTGTTTTATCAGTTTCTTTTCCATTACTAATTGGGGAATTCGAAGATAAGACTATTGGAATTCTGCCAAGACCTTGACCTTCTTAAAGACATATTTGATTTTTTTCGTTTTGTAGATTAAGCGTTGCAACACGGGAGCCAGATGCCTCTTTTAACATGCATGATAAATCACTATGTTCTGGCATTTTTGATAATCCCCTCCCAGGTGGCCATAAATTCACTCACAATGGCATTAACCCCTTCACTACCTAGGACAAGTATATACTCGATCTTCAAACCACATGCAGGTGCTCCGAAGTTCAAGTAAACTTGATTTGGCCTAATTGTGGATCAATGCAAAGGAATTTTGTTTAGTTCAAATGAAATTCTTTTGCAAATGGGCTCCAGAATGTGCCTCTAAGTTTCAGCAGCTCAGCATCACACACAAGGTGATCAAGGTGTTTAAACACCTTGGAATCCATTTTTTTTCTTCAAGGAAAGACAGAGCCCAAGCTCTATTATAGAGCTGTGGTAGCACTTTTTGGCCAGTAGATGGCACTGCCTGACTGTCAAATTGGGTGTACACATTTAAAAAATGTTCTCCTGAGAACATCAGGCAGATTTTCACTGCATGGCTGCTGCTAATTTGTTTTCCATAAATCCACTGGGTCCCGGAGGTGGTTTTATAGAAAACAATTTAGTAGTAAAGGGATTAAACTACCATGAGTGTTTCCAGCTATCTGACTAATCACATTTACCTGACCCTCTGCTCATCGTCTGTAGTTCAAGGTCTAGTTCTAACTTCACTCACATCGACCCTGGATAATACTAGGAGATATGTTCTGGACAAATTACTACACAGTTCTTTCCAAGTGTATGCATGCATTATGTCACATCCTCGGCACCTGCAGGCCTTCAGGGGGGGGTCTGGGCACTCGGCAGCATCGCTGGCTGGCCGAGGGCCAGAAGTTCCGACTGTTCGTGCGCCTGGGGGGTGCGTGGCACGATGTGATGACGTGGAGTCGCCGACCTTAAATGCAGGGTTCGCGATTTGGCTCATCGCCCTGTCGTGGAGTTAGTACCCGCATTGCCTGGTGTATTCTCTAATTGATTCTGATTCTTTTGCTCTGTTGCTAAACCGGATTGTATGAGTACCTTGATTGTTGCTGACTCGGACTGCCTTCCTGATCAAGCCTGTATGTTTGTTTGGCACCTAAAGCAGACTCAGAGTGCAGAGTATGCATAGCGCTGACTCAGATAATCTATCGATCTGCCTTTTTGCCAAATCAGAGTGTATGAGGATCTTGTTTGTTGCCAAATCTGCCTGTATGAAAACCCTCTCTGTTGCCAACTCAGAAAGTTTGTATGACCACGCTTCTGTTAACCCCTGGTGTATGAGCACACTGCCTAAACCTCTTCCTGACTGCTTTCCACTTATCAGTGAAGTTAACCCTTTGTGGCTCAGTGATAACGTGATCTCGAAACCTGCTGTGACTAGACTGTACTTATTATTGTTGGTCTGTCTGTTCTCCCTGGCTGGGAGTGATACGGTTAGTGGCCCTGACCATTCAAGGATCGGAGGGTCTAGAAGTCTGTTCAAAAGGATTCCCACCACGGTTGTGAGGGGTGAGCGGAACAGCGAACGTGACAGATTAATTACTATGCCAGCTTTGGCTTTCCTTTGCGGTTTTGTTTCACTGTAATTTCCCATTATATTTGGTCACATGGACCCCATGCATGCTACATTGATATTTTCTTACTCTAGTTAAAATTAGTAACTCTTATAAAGTTCCACATGGTTGCAAATAATGGTAAAAAGTACCGCTGTGTAACGGTCTGCAGGATGGTCTGAACCCAGTATGCAGGGATTCACAGATACACAAACCGGAGGGACCAGGATACTTGGAATATACCTTGGGGTGGCAGACAAGACACAAAGGGGGACTCCAGGCAAGGTACAAGTGGGCACTCCAAAAGAATAGTCAGGACGGTCTGTAGATCAGAGGCTGGCAGAAGGAGGTAGTCGTTGGTCAAAGCAGGGGGTCTGGTACACAGGATGGTAATATCAGGGGAGCTCAGGAAACACTTCTGGTCAGGTATACAGCTTGACGTTGCATTGCTGAATGGGGAGGTGGGTGTGGTGTGTGTTTGTACTTAACTGTTTATGTTCCAGAGAGCAGTGCTGAACATGGGGCAGCACTTTACCAGTGCTGCCTGAGCATGGATGGTACGCAAGATACAGTCAGCAGCGTGGGCAAGACACGCTGTTGCAACTATGGAGAATTTGAGCTATACAGAGAAGCAAAATTCAGGCAAGGTAGGCAAAGTTAATGCAAATAGTGGAAAACAGCACTGAATAGCAACACGATCATTATTCCTCTGTAAAATGAGTAAACTGTGGCTATTCTCCATTCAGTGTTCGCAAAACTGGGGTTTATTCTTCGGTGATTTTAAAGTTATGATCACCAGTGGACTCCAATAAAGACAACACTAAAAACAATGGTAGACCACTTCAACTGTAGCATCAGTGGAAACTATGGTGAAGTCTTCTCCCCTGAATAACTTCAGCAGAAATCAGGGAGGAAACCCCACAGAAAACTACACTAATAACCAGGGCCGGCCCAAGACATTGTGCTGCCTGGAGCGAAGGATGAAATGCTGCCCCCCCTAAAAAAAACATGCAGCATGTATGAGCGTATCACAGTGCGCCACAGCAATAAAATTCAAACACTCATACGCACCGTACATTAGAATTTTCTTGCTGTGGAACTCTGTGATACAGTAATGTGAGGTGTATATAACTGAGCCCAGCGTCACATACCCAGCAGTGCCAAGCGTCACATACCCAGCAGAGCCCAGCGTCACATACCCAGCAGTGCCCAGCGTCACATACCCAGCAGAGCCAAGCGTCACATACCCAGCAGAGCCAAGCGTCACATACCCAGCAGTGCCCAGCGTCACATATCCAGCATTGCCCAGCATCACATACCCAGCAGAGCCAAGCGTCACATACCCAGCAGTGCCCAGCGTCACATACCCAGCAGTGCCCAGCGTCACATACCCAGCAGAGCCAAGCGTCACATACCCAGCAGTGCCCAGCGTCACATACCCAGCAGTGCCCAGCGTCACATACCAAGCATTGCCCACACATGGGTATATTTGCCCCCAGACTCACTCATGGATATATTTGCCCCCAGGCTCACTCACGAATATATTTTCCCCCAGGCTCACTCACGAATATATTTGCCCCCAGACTCACGGATATATTTGCCCCCAGACTCACGGATATATTTGCCCCCAGACTCACGGATATATTTGCCCCCAGACTCACACCATGGATATATTTGCCCCCAGGGTCGGCTCACCTCTGCCAGGCCCCTCCGACAGGGAGATCATGCGGCTACCGCGTTCCTTCCTTCAACGAGCGGCAGCCTCATGAGTATCTGCCGCTCGCCTGAGATCCACCCTCCAGCCTGCCGTGATCTCGCGAGATCACGTGATCTCGATTGCGGCAGGCTGGAGGATGGATTTCAGGCGAGCGGCAGATACTCATGCGGCTGTCGCTCGTTGAAGGAAGGAACGCAGCGGCCGCATGATCTGCCGCGCGCCACATAAAATAAAGTGCAGAGCGCAGCAGCGGTGCCGGGGGCTGAAATTTGCTGCCCCCGAATTTCTGCCGCCTGGCGCCGCTGCTCCGCTCTGCACCATTGTCGGGCCGGTGTTCTGCCATAATGGCGAACTTGCCATAATGACGAACCGCATCACTTCCAGTGCACCTACGTCACTAAAAATGATCAAAAACAGCTGTGTACAGCATCCGGAGGTACAACTCTAGAAATGCCCTGTCCCTTTAGAAACGCCCCGTGCCAGCACCTCTCCTCCCCCTATCATACACGCTGGAACACAGACAGAACGAATTAACCATCTCAGCGTCTCCCCCAACAAACCCCCCCGCCCGCTCAAGTTAATCAGCCGCCCTGTCTCAGCCCTTCTCCCCACACCGAGCATCACTGACTCCGGGGAGGGATTGCTCTATTCTCCCCTGGGGAACCTTCCATTGCAGGAGACCCAGGGGTCCTTTGGGGAGAATAGAGCAATCCCTCCCCGGAATCAGTGATGCTCGGTGCGGGGAGAAGTGCTGAGACAGTGCTGTATAGCGCACAAGGCTACTGACTGTGAGGCTGAGCCGCACACCCTGAATATAGAGAGGAATCTCTAAATATACAGAGCCGTGGGAGGGGGGTTGTGTGTTATACAGAGTGCAGGGCATGTTCGTCAGTCCAACAGCAGGGTTGCATCACGTGACTGCAGTGGGCGGGCCCTGGGTTGGTGTATGAGGAAGTAATTCCTTCCTATCTGCAGCTGATCAGAGGTTTCGCTGCCATTCCGGATGCTGTATCCAGCTGATCCGGCTCTCTTTTGGGGACGTAGGTGCACCGGAAGTGACGCGGTTCGCCATTATGGCAAGTTCGCTCGATGGGCAGAACACCGGCGCTAATGTAAGGCAGCACAGGCGGCCGCCTTACTGTCCTGGCCTGGTGCCAAACTAAAGGGCACCACAATCCAGTTCCCTGGCCACTGCTGGCCGGGGGTTTCTAGTGCCGCCCATTAGGAAAAGTATCCTCCTCCTCCTCCTTGTGACTGGAGCAGCTCCTTCACTTCCGGGCTGATGAGGGGGAGGGTGCTCCCGAGATGCAGCAGAGCTGTGGGCCAAGTGCTGCCTCATGCTGCAGTGCACCCCTCTTCCAGCTGACAAGTGAGGACCAGCCCTGCTCCGCAGCAGAGATCCCCCAGGGCAGGAGGTGAGTGATCCCACTTCCTGCTCTCCCTCTGCCCCGAGATTGTGGCACTCCCCCATCCTCTATAGACACACACACACACAATCGGCCCTGCTGTGAAGGAGAAGCTTGTGTTTTTAATTCATGTTGGACCAGTTATCTGAGCTGAGCACCACACTGCAATGTGCTTCAGCTGTGCTTTTTAATGTGGAGCTCAGATACCTGGTCCAGCAGGAGTTAAAAACACAACTTCTCCTTCACAGCAGGGGCGATCTCTTGCTCTTATATCACTGTTACTGCCCCCACTGGGAGGCTATTCCATGTATCTACTACCCTTTCTATATCGCTGTTACTGCCCCCCTGGGAGGCTATTCCATGTATCTACTACCCTTTCTATATCACTGTTACATGGAATAGCCTCCCAGTGGGGGCAGTAACAGAGGATATAGAAAGGGTAGTAGATACTGCACCCACTGGGAGGCTATTCCCTGTATCTACTACCTCTCCGGCCTGGTAACCATCGATCACAGTCTCACATGCGTCTTACTCTGTTCACCCCTCGGCTCACACTGGCTCTCCTTCCACGAGGCTGCGGATGTCCCTTCCTCCTTCCCCACCCACTTCCTGTCTCTGCCTCAAAGCATGCTGGAAAACGTAGTCCCATTGTGTCCAGTATAGTTTACATTGCACTTGTCTCCCTCTGGTGGCCAAAACTGAGCAAAACAGAAACAGAGTTTTAAACAGCGCTACAGAGACTTACAGGGTTATTCAGAGAGCGTGAAAAGCAGGAGAATGACTGGTGAATGAAAAATTCTAGGTCAAAATAACCAAACCAGAAAAATTCTCCCTTTCATCTCACTTTCCAAATCGGCTATTTTGACCTAGAATTTTTCATTCTCCAGTCATTCTCCTGCTTTTCACGCTCTCTGAATAACCCTGTTAGTGTGCATCTCTATGCTGATATTGGAGGGGGGGCACCAAAACGCACCTTCGCCTGAGTAGACAAAAATGCTTGCACCGGCCCTGAATCTATTCACATTGAACAGCAGAGAAATGTAAGAGAAATGCCATGATTTTCTGTGGTTTCATTCGACAGGTTTAATCAGGAGAATCCTATAGCTTTCAATGTAAAAAAGCATTCTTGTTTATATTCAATATTTAGTAAACCGCTTATTCTTGCAGTAGTTTTTGTTTAACGCCTTTTACGACTGCGGTCACACGAGCGCGCCGAGTGCGGACATGGAGGGCCACACGGGGTAGGGCGTGCACAAATTGTGCAAGCTACCACCAGACGTTAAAAAGCCCAGAGGCGTCAGAGATGAAGGAACGTCCACTCTCACAGATGTTCCTTCATCTCTGAAAAACACTCGTGTGACCACAGCTTAAAAGTTGTTGTCTTTTTGTATTTTTTTTTTTACCTGTTTCGCGGCTGGTTGGCTTTTTTTGGCAGCATTCGGCGGTCTGTTCAAGCGGGTCATCGGCTGCGTTCAGCAGCTTGCGGGTACATTCGGTGGATCGTCGGCTGTGTTCAGCAGCTTGTGGCTGTATTTGGAGGTTTGCGGCTGCGTTTGGGGGCAAAATTGTTTTTCCTAGCCAGGGTGGGGGCAAATCTTTTTTTTTCGGGGGTAAATTATTTTTATTTCATGGGGAAAAATAGGGGGAAGCACTCTTAAGGGGGGCACTTTGTTCAATGGGAGTAGATAAGGGGGGCCAGTTTATTTGGGGGAGTAGATAAGGGGGGTGCACTTTATTTGGGGGGTTTGATAAGGGGGACTTTATTTGGGAGAGGGTAGATAAGGGGGTGCACTTTATTTGGGTGGCAGCTGAACTTAGGAGTCACCTTAACGGAGAGGTGACCCCTGTTCAGCGGAAGGCGCCAGCTTCACCCGTTTTCTCCCTGCGGGCCTGCATCCTGCCTCTGTCGGTGTTCTTCTGGCATGAGGGAACCGCTCATATCAGGCGACTGGCTTACTTCTGGGAAGTTGCTCGATATGAGCGGTTCCCTCATGTGCCTGCCAGATCATTCCACCGGCCGGCGTGTCCTATGACACAATCAGAGGGGACTAGCCCTCCGGCCGGCACCTGCTGTTTATGTCACAGGGCGCAATGCGTGACTTTTCCCGCCAGACGTCACGCGGCGCACCTGTGACATTATCAGCAGGTGCCGGCCGGAAGGCCAGCCCCCACTGATTACGATATTGGCCCGCATATCTGGTGTCCCTGCCTGGCTAAGGCTGCAGCCTGGCCTGGCAGGTACAAGTGAGGCCCGTGTTGAGTGGCCGACCAGCCCGGAAGGCCAATGACCTATGGGGCAAATGCCCTGTAAGCCCGATGATAATGATAATGAGATCTGATAGTGGACTTAAACACTTTTCTCTACCCCTGGTGATGTCATTTGCATACATCCCATATAGTGCAAGTCATTAGGTCGGTTTTCTGGACTTCTGAAGAAGCGAGGAGCAAGGAGGAGCAGTTTACAACATAAAAGATCAGAAAATGGATGCACACAGTGATTATATATATATTTATATATATACGAGAGCAAAATGTTTTCTTCTCATAAAAGAGAAAAAGAAAGACATTTTATTTAGTTAATGTTGCTGATATATTAAGTACATTGTTTTTTTTGGTAGCATCCCTTTTAATGAAAGGGACACAGTAGTCGTTTTTAAAGCAATCCTTAACTCCTTCACGACAAAGTGAAGGAGTGATTATACTATTAAATATTATACCCTGCACACTGAATAAACCAACCATGGGTGCACATCTAATGAACACGGGACTCCTCCACAGCCCCAATAGACAACAATAATATATAATAAATATATTTACATTTGTTTTAGTGTAATTACTTTTATGTGTTTATTTTTTAATTGAAAATACAATTTATTGTTTTTAGTTTCATTGCTGTGGGGCTCTGTCATACGCTTGTGCACACCACACATTACTGCAATTTTTATTTCTGTGGAGTTCTGTGATACAGTAATGTGCAGTGTGTAGGAGCGTATCCCAGAGCTCCACAGCAATAAAACTCACAGCAAAGTGCAGTGTATATGAGCGTATCACAGATCTGCACAGCAATAAAATTCACAGTAATGTGCGGTGTGTCTGACCCTGAGTTTTATCGCTGTGGAGCTCTGTGATACGCTCATACACACCACACATTAATGTTAGTTTTATTACTGTGGATTCTGTGATACACACCTCAAATTACTATGAGTTTTATTGCTGTGCACCCATATAGGTGTATAATATGGGTGTGTAGGCCTATATACAGTGGTTTGCATATAGGGGTACATATTGAGGAGTGTATAAATATATGTGTGTGTTTCTGTATCACAGTAGATGAAAGTGGGCTGCTCAGCTTAAAATGCCCGGGCCTATTTTTTGTCCCATTCTAGGCCTGTTGGATGAATACCCCAAGTTATATTCGAAACAACAAAGAATACAAATGAGATATGAACGGTATGATATGCCGAGACATTCATCAGCTGATTTTAAACAGTTTTAGCACCTCGGGCATTATGCCCACAGGGCTAAAACTTTGGGCCACCTTCTGCAGCCCAAAAGCAAACAATTTTTTTGTAGCAAACAAATTTTATTTGATTTTGTCTTTCAGAGCTGCAGATCAAGATAACTCGTTATCGATACCTGATGGTACCTTTTGAAGTCCCGAGTAAGGCTAGGGTCAGACGAACGCATTTTTCGCCTTGTCCGTGAAAAAGTGCGTTCGAACGAATGGACGTATTTTTTCACGGAATACGCGATAGCGGTCATACGATGCGCATTTTCGTCCGTGATTTTGTACGGATCATCAATAAAACACTTTTTGTGTCTGGACGTTATGTTGGCCGGACATTAGCAGCATCTGACGTCTCCTAATCACGCACACACGCCGCTAGCAGACGCAGCGAACTCTGTACGTCAGTACTAGTGGTTTGACGTTCTCGAAAAAATGCGTTCGTTTGCAACTTGCGATGCGCGGCCGCTCTTTCGTGCGGCCGTTCTTCGTATGCTGCCCGGCATTGGACGTCATTTGCTGCTAGCACGGCTGTGATTAAGTGTGGCTAAACGCACGTTAATACTGCGCTCGTCTGACCCTAGCCTTTGAATAACCCTGATGGTAAAATACCTTCAAAGAGAATCGAAAAGTCACCGCACGTTCGGTGACTTTTTAGTCTCTTCAATTCGGGCCGATTCGGCAATCCCATTTTGGCGACCCTGCGGTGTATTCAGCAAGCACCATAGGGCAGTCGAAGCACAGGGAAAAGCTGCCGCAAACCCAACGAAAAGTCACCGCAAAAACCCGGCGAATGCACATCGAAACCCGCAAAACATCTGGATTAATCTGCCGAAGACGACGGAAAAACCCGAGCAGGAGCCGATCACACACAGCGCAGCTGCCGGAAAAAGCCGACACCACAGACGAGTGAAGTGAATAAATTAGCAAAACAGTTTGCTTGAATGTTTGAAAAGTGAAACTACTGAGCGAAAATGTCAGAAATTTACATATGAGGTCCAGGGAATGATAATAAAAAGGGCTGTTACAGACAAAATAAGTAAACTTAACCCCTTTGCTGCGGAGGGCGCACTCAGCGCGTCCACCCAAAGGTAGCGTTCCTTGCGGAGGACGCGCTGAGCGCGTCCTCCCTTTGGGGCCAGCGATCGGCCGGGTACCGGCTGATCGCTGTGCCCCCCGTTGCGGGCTGATAACCTCGATGTCAGCCCAGCACCCGGAACCGCCGCCGGCACAATTAGATGTCATCGCGGCGGCGCGATGACATCTAATTCAGGCGTCCCCCCCGCATGTGCGGAGGAGGCGCCTGAAAGGGAGGGGGGGAGGTCATTCGGACCTCTCTCTTTCCCGATCGCCAGGGTGCAGGGGGTTAACCCAGGCACCGTTTGGAAGGGCACAGCCTGCCCTTCCTAACGGTACCTGGAATTAACCCCATGGGGGCCGGATCACGAATCGGCGCCGAAAAGCGCCGGTTCGTGATCCTTTTCCGGAGCTGGCCGACATCTTGGATGTCGGCCAAGCTTCCGGGAATGCCCCCTGAGGACTGGCGTCATCGTGCATAGCACGATGACGCCAGTCCTGGAGTTAACCCCTAACTGCTAACAATGGTGGAGATAGGGGGTTCCAATGAACCCCCTATCTCCCGATCCGTGGCAGTTAGGGGTTAATGTTTGATATTGTTGGATCGGCCAGAGCATGGCCGTTCCAACAATACCAAACATGACTATGAAAAAAGTTTTTTTTTAAAAAATAAAGAATAAAAAAATATTTTAAAAAAATAAACAAGTTTTTTTTCTTTTTTTGGTTCGTTAGCGCAGCAATATTGTTCCCATTTCAATTATAATGTGAACAATGATGCTGCACAAATGATTTTTGTATGCAGTGCGTTTGTTAAAAATCGCGTAATTTTCCCCAAAAAAAATGTAACGAGACCCCATCTCTAATTTTTTTAACAAGCGCACCCCATACAAAATATAACCGCAATTGCTCGCATGTTAAAATGTGAAAAAAAACACTTTACACGTTGTAAATTATTGAAAATTCATATTTTATTGCATTTTTTGTTATAATATACAGACAGGTCATGACGTATACATATAATAATGACATATTATGAATCTGCCGAGTCTGACGGAAAGAACGATATAATATGTCTGGGTCATATACTAAAATAAGCCTTCAAAACACATTTAAACATGATGAGCAAAACCGGTAAAAATGACCTCAGCACAGAGGCGGGAAATGCCCCAGCAGCGAAAGGGTTAAAAAAAAGTCAGATTTCTTTTTTTTTTTAAAGATAAAAATTCTGAAAAATGCTTAAAATATCCCAAAAAAATCTATAAATAAAGAGACTCTTTACTGCAGAATTTTATAATGAACGATTTATTAGATATTGAATTAAAACGGGAATATTTTTAACATTGAAGCCTATGGGATTCGCCTGAATAAACCTGCCGAATGAAACCACGGAATGGCAGGACATTAGGGGAACCTTTCACTGCTGGTTTGTGTTCTCTGAATAGCCGAAGCAGTGCTTTTTTATGGGGATTTCACTGCCCTCGAACAGGCACCGTATGTGCAGGCAATTCGCCAGGATTTGGCGAATTGCCTGCTCTCTGGATAGCTGAATGGCCAAGAAAGGTAACCAAACGCTGATTTTCAGCGTTCGGTTACCTTTCTCAAAGCCATTCGGATCTCTTTGACTAACCTTGCATGTGTTGTTTGTTGAGCAGGATTGGTTGGCGATTGAGATGTAATTACAGAGGGACAGAGGAACAGAGGAAGAGAAATGTTAAAATGTTAATAACTGGCAAACCTTTTCTAAAGGGGTTATTCAGTAAGGGGCAAACTTGCCACCGCAGGACACCAAACGGTGAATTTCACCGTAAGGTGCAATTTCGTGGTAGTTCGTCTATTCACTAAATTGTCAATTTGCCAAATACTTGCAAATTGACAGCAATATACGGTGCAGTTCAGTGACCTTTGGACATCTTCGGCGGCAGCAATATTGTCCCATAGAGAAGTAATGGTTAATCTATTCAAAGAAAGCTGAGTGATTCAGTTCGTCAGGTTTAAATAGGCGAATCCCATAGGATTCAATGCAAAAAACATATTATTGATTTTTTATTCAACTGTTTATTCTTTTCATTTTCAGTAAACAACCTTTCAATTTATTTATTTTTTGGAACATCTTTTTGTGTTTTTCAGGCAAAATTTTTGATTCCCAATTTTTAAAAAGGAAGGTTTTTTTATTCTGTAAGACTTTTTGAAGGACTTTTTTGTTATTTACACACATTTTAATGCATGCTTATCGATTTAAACACCTATTAGAACAATAGCAGAGTTCCATTTTTTTCTTTTTTTTCTTTTTGCAGTTCGGCTGTCAGTTCGGCGACCTTCAGCAGCTTTCGGCGGTCTTCATTTGGCGAACTTCGGTGACCCTGCGGTAAATAGTGAATTCACCTCAGGGTTCGTGTAATGGGATCGCTGAACTAGTAGAAAGTACCACAATTTCGGTGCTTTCTGAATAACCCCTTCATTTTAAAGAAAATTACACCTTTCTAACCATTTCAGCTTCTGGCCTACATCTTCTATGGCGCCAAAAAAATACGCAGAGGCATTGTTGAATATGGGAAAATAAGAAATACACTGATCCTTATTGGAAATATAAATCCCGCATGAGCAGATATACGTAGTAGAATCAACAATAACATTATGGTGAATTTATATTCATTACATGCCATTAAAGATTAATTTTAAAACAAATACAATGAAACGCATACATATAAAATATATACACAGGAGCACCCTAGTTGATTTTTAAATATATTTTAACAGCTATGCTTTAAAACATAATTATGTAATTAAGCTGCAACGTTGAACCATGTTTGCATTAGTTCTTATAATATATAGATCTCTGTGTGCCACAAAGCATAGCGGAACCATGCAGTTTAATAATTGCCCACATTAATCTGTATAGTGTTCCCGCTCACATATACCAGAAGGAGTAATTAATTTAGTAGTTTATGCTATGATAAGTCTAATTAAAAAATAACTTCAATTATTTTTCAAATTAATAATGTAATGCTTCAATTATTATAAAACATTACCATTTTTGTTATGTACAGTATCTCACAGAAGTGAGTACACCCCTCACATTTTTGTAAATATTTTATTATATCTTTTCATGTGACAACACTGAAGAAATTACACCTTGTTACAATGTAAAGTAGTGAGTGTACAGCTTGTAAAACAGTGTAAATTTGCTGTCCCCCAAAATAAATCAACACACAGCCATTAATATCTAAACCGCTGCCAACAAAAGGGACTACACCCCTAAGTGAAAATGTCCAAATTGGGCCCAATTATTATTATTATACTTTATTTATATAGCGCCATCATATTCCGCAGCGCTGAACAATGGGCATGATATAGACAGGGTTACAATACATGAACAACATTTCATAAACTGATTAGTGATGAGCCGAACACCCGTGTTTGGTTCGCACTCGAACAATTTCAAAAGTTCGGGTTCGAACTCGAACACGAACTGAACTCAATGGGACTCAAAAGTTCTATTTTTAGAGTGTCCTCCAAGAGGGCATATATGCAAGATATTTGCCATAAAAGGTGTATGGGGGTCCGGGTAGTGCCCTGGGGGACAGGAAACAAGGACAAAAAGTTTAAAAAAAGTTTTCCATGAAATAAAGGTTAAGAATAAAAACGAAAAATTCCTTCAAATATCGTGCCTAGGAGGTCCCCATAACCTGCCCGTGAAGTGGCGGATTTGTAGGATGTATAGAAACATTTAAAAACAAAAAAATTACGTTTCAAATGACGGTAAATGTTTTTCCTTTAAACAACTGCTTGGGGCGGCAGTCTGTATGAAAAGAGGAGACATTTTAGGACACGCAAAACAAGTTTAGTGATTTTTTGGCTTAATTATGGTGAAACTAATGCAGGCTTTGGATGAAAGTAACAATGGGTGCTTTAAAATTGGACTTTTAGTGTCGGCAACAGTGCCGCCACACCGTAACCCCTCTGTGGTATTGTGGAAGAGTGCAGGGTTGGACCCTGCGGTCCAATATTAAAATTATATGAATCTGGTACAGGCGTCGGTGAACCCAAATATTGTGCCTTTGGTGGCAGCAAGTGCCTTCACACCGTAACCCCTTTGTGGTATTGTGGAAGAGTGCAGTGGTGGAGGTTTTGGGAATGCAGAAGAGATCCCCGATCTATTCAGTTACGTCAGCATCAGGGGATTGATAGCTGCTGATCCAGGACTGATTCATTTTTATAAATGTCAGACGGTCTACAGAGTCGGTGGACAGACGCACTCTTTTGTCTGTGACAAGACCTCCAGCGGCACTGAATGTCCTTTCAGAAAGCACGCTGGATGAAGGGCAATCTAGTAGCTGCAGAGCATATTGGCTAAATTCTGGCCAGTGATCCAATCTCAATACCCAGTAAGCCAGTGGATCATCTGCTGTAAAGGTATCCAGGTCTGCCCTTGCCCCTAGGTAGTTCTGCACCATACAGTGAAGACGCTGGCAATGGGTGCCTACATTTGATGTCCCTAGCGTCGGGGACTAAAAAAATTTAAAAAACCATCAGTCAAGCGGCCCGGCCTTCACCGCTCTTCCTCTGATCATCCGCAACCTCAGAAGCACCTGTGTCACCACTTGGTAACCTACCAGTGCCTGGAAAGGTGTTACACAAGTGTCGCTTTAGAGCGTCCTCAGGTTTTTTCATCCTGTGCTCCCTCTGTGTGGGCAGGATGAGCTCTGCAACTTTACCCTTGTATCGTGGATCAAGAAGGCTTGCCAACCAGTAATGATCCCTCTCCTTGATAGCACGAATCCTGGGGTCCTTTAGCAGTTTGTTGTGCCTCCTCCTCCTAACTTGACTACTCTGTTCGATCAGGCACCCAGGTGGAGTCAGTGACCTCATCATCGTCATCACCCCCTATCTCCTCGTCACTGGAGCCAACTTGGCAGTATGCTGCAGCTGCTGGGGCCACATGAGTGCCAGTTATTTGTGTGTCACTGGCACCCCCTTCTTCTAGGTTGATTATACTCCCTTCCACAACCTCAGAGATTGAATCAGAGCACTGTAGTAGCTGCGCATCCTCAAGCAGCATGTCACTGTCATTGTAGTCAAACAATTCAGCTGACTCATCCGTGTATGATGGTGAGGCTACGGCAGGAGTAGCTGTGGACATGGAGGCTGAATTAGATGTTTTGGCAGCTGAGGTGGACTGTAAACCACTACAAGCCTGGCTGGCAGAGGACTCGGAGGATGAGGATGGCCTGGTTAGCCAATCCACCAAATCCTCTGTATGTTGCTGATGCTTAAGACGGCCAGCACCAGTTAGAAAGGACAAGCATGCCCCTGCAGAGGATGCACCACGTCCCTGATGACCAGAGGCACAGCCTCCCGACACAGAGGCTGCTTGCCCTCTTATCTGTGTCTAGGAGCGTCTGCCTGTCCTTTTTGGTCTTTCTGACATGTTGAGTGATATATAGATTTAAGATATATAGAACTCTGATTCAACTCTGTTATAAAAAATTGGAGATATGCAGAACTCTGATTCAACTGTGTTATCTAGATTAAAGATTTCCAGAACTCTGGAATAACTCAGTGACACACCCTGATAGCTGGCAGCCAGTGACAAGACTCAAATTACAATTCCCAGGAACCTCCTATAAATCAGTGAGACCCCCTGATGTGTTGTGTGGCAGTGACAAAACACAGATTACAATTCCCAGATATCTGATAGAAGTGAGACCCCTCAATAGCTTCTGGCAGTGAGAACACACACTAACAGAACAATCTCCTCTCAAAAACACGTGCTGGGGCTGTGTGAAGCCTTATATAGTGTGCTGCGGGACTTAGCTCTGTGAGCCCATGATTGGGCAAAATTTGCCCAATCAGGACTCTGAGCCATGATTGGCATAGTCTTGCACCTGTCTTGCACCTGACCTGTGGTCAGGTGCAAGGCAGTAGCCAATTACAAGCTTCAGGCCAGAGGAAACGTGCATTGTGGTCCATTGTGGGCAAACTCGAACCGAACACGTGAAAATGATCGGAGTTCGGCGAACAGCCGAACGGCCGATGTTCGATGCGAACTCCGAACAGATCAAACCGAACAGCTCATCTCTAAAACTGATATATGAGGAAACGAGGGCCCTATTCCCGTGGGAACTCACAATCTAGAATGGTTGGGGTGGAAACAAGAGGAGAGGACTGCAAACTGAGCGTGATGGACTGCAATGTGAGAGTGATGGACTGCAATGTGAGAGTGATGGACTGCAATGTGAGAGTGATGAACTGCAATGTGAGAGTGATGAACTGCAATGTGAGAGTGATGAACTGGTTGGGGCAGTGAGGTGTATTAGTGAGTTGGGTGGCAGACTTCCCTGGATTGGAATGTCTTAGAGAGGGAGAGATGTAGATAGTGGAGGGGTTGGTGGAACAGAGGCAGGAGTTCCATTTTAGGATGAATGCAGAGTAAAAGAGTAGAAGAGACAGGGAGAGCATTGTGCAGCAGTATGTGGACCTTGCACTTCCCTAATTACAGCAGAGGGGAGGTGGAGCTATTGGCCAGAAAAACACTACAGAAGCCTGGTATTAGTAAGAGTAATTAGAGAGAGAAGTGGAGACAGCTGGAAAGGATGCCTGAAATTAGAGGCCGGTCCTGATTGGGTGGGTGGATCTGCCAAGTGTGGAAATGAAATTTGGTCTGTGTGAAAAGGAAATTAATACAGGTAAGGCTAGGGTCAGACTAACGCATTTTTCGCGTTGTCCGTGAAAAAGTGCGTTCGAACGAATGGACGTATTTTTTCACGGAATACGCGATAGCAGTCATACGATGCGCATTTTCGTCCGTGATTTTGTATGGATCATCAATAAAACCCTTTCCGCGTCTGGACGTTATGTTGGCCGGACATTAGCAGCGTCTGACGTCTCCTAATCACGCACACACGCCGCTATGCGGACGCAGCGCACTCTGTACGTCAGTACTAGCGGTATCACGTTCTCGAAAAAATGCGTTTGTTTGCCACTTGCGTTGCGCAGCCACACTTTTGTGCGGCCGTTCTTCGTATGCTGCCCGGCATTGGACGTCATTTGCTGCTAGCACGGCCGTGATTTAGTGCTGCTAAACGCACGTTAATACTGCGTTAGTCTGACCCTAGCCTAAGTGTCTAGGTGTCAGAGGCCTTTGTAATGGGGAGGGGCACTAGTTAAATACTATCTAAAAATGCGGGATTTTAGAGGATAATCAGCCAGAAATTAATAAATGCAGACACAAAATACAATTGCGGTGATAGAATATTGCAGAATGTGATGGTGGCCATCGAGTTGAGATCTGGATACCTGGGCTGTGATTGCAGGGATGTTGCTTGCAGATGGATCAGTGTGGAAATGAAATTTGGTCTGTGTGTTTCTGGGCTATGATTGCAGGGATGTTGCTTGCAGGAGGATCAGTGTGGAAATTAAATTTGGTTTGTGTGTTTCTGGGTGTCATGTGACTTGTTAGTGTTACAAGGTCTCAGGTGTGAATGGGGAGCAGGTGTGTTAAATTTGGTGTTATCGCTCTCTCATATTCTGGTCACTGGAAGTTCAACATGGTTACCTTATGGCAAAGGACTCTCTGAGAATCTGAAAAAGAGAATGGTTGCTCTAAATAAAGATGGACTAGACTATAAGAAGACTGACAGACTGCATGAAACCCAAGGGAATAATTCACCAAAATGCAATTTATTGTGAATTGAAAACCAAATGGCAGATTATAGGCTAAGAAAGGTGAAAAAGGTAATCCAGCTATAGCATTTTTCCAATTATCCATAATGACTTTGTGCTCCAGACGTTTTCCAAGGTTTAGCACCTTGGGCATGATACCTGAGGTAATAATACCTTTTAAAATCAGATAAGAATATGTCTAATGTCTAAAATGACGTCACTCCAGCTGATCCTGCACAGAGCTCAGAAATGTAGTAACTTCGTTGGCCAGTAGATGGCGACATCTGCCCCTGCAAAATGTGTTATTACAGAAAGAAATTCATTGGGAACATTCCCAAATATTTCTCACTGTATAAATAAAAATGATTTTAGAAAAACTACTGGCTCCTGAAAGTGTTTTATTTTTTTTAACAATTTTTTTTAAAAATTCTTTGAGTTTTTGCAAAGTCGTCGTAAACAGAAAACGATAAGAAAAGGGCAGTAAGAGTTGGCTTTAAATCTATATATGAAGGAGAAAATAACAATGGCAAGGTATCATAGAATGCATTAGAAGTAAAGAAAGTCCTCGCATAAAACATCACTTAATGAGGCTAAAGTAAGGTCTTAGAAAAGCTCAGCGAAAAACGTCTTCGTGGGAAAGAAGTCTCCAGCCAGAGAACATCAGCTATAAAAGTATAAAAAAATAAAACGGCCAAAAACGGCCGAGAGAGGTTAAGCAATCTCAACAGTAACAATAAAAAAGTGTCTCATAGGGGAAAACCAAGACAGAATGTCCTCTATTCGCTGCAGCCGGCGTCTCGGAAGATAGGCACCTGAGGTATAGGAATGGTGCAGGGCAGACCAGGTCGAGCTACAAGCCCAGTCTCAGCAAGCAAGAGTGGGAACAGCAGGTGACCCCAAATCCCTCTGGTAGCGAAGCTCCCCCCACTAACCATACCGATCAAGGTCTCAAGCAGGGCCACGGTAGGAAACAGCACATGGGGCATTGACAAAAAATATCCCCAAACGGGGTGGGGGTC